>JAGFVP010000010.1:0-219163 GCA_021031095.1 Bathelium albidoporum
GCGAAGCGGGCGGGGGTGATGGGGTTGGCGGTGATGGACATGCTGTGGAGCTTGTCTTGGAGGAATTTAAGTGTTGTATGTGGGTAGGGAGGGTTTTGTCGGAGGCGGGAGTGGATATGGAAGGGAGAAGTGAGAGTATCTTAGGTTATCAGAGGCTTGATGCTGGAGCGGACGTGAGCGTTTACTTCCGCGGTGATTCTGTCATGCAATTATTATTTGGCCGTACGGAGTACCACCTTGACTTCACCCACGTGTCTGGTGCGGAGATGAGCAATGCTTTGCTGGTTGAGACGCGACCGTTTTGCAATGCATTCAAGAGCTCGGGGAATCCAAGATGTTCGTCTTTTTGGCGAATGGTGACCAAGTCCTTGTCGTCGAAACACTGCACGCGATCGGTTCGCCAAAAGGCTCAAAGCACCGCCAGATGCCAAAATCAAAGACATGAGCCGCCCCAAATACATTTGTCATTACTATCAAGATCTAGATATGCCGGATTGGCAACAACGAACCGACCACCCTCTTCCCGTTTCCTTACAACCTCCACTCCCAATGCATACATCCAAGATCGCCATTCTTCTCGAGCTCCATCCCGAGGTGGACGTAACGCAATTCCGCTTTGGGAACGTTTTAGTCCTTCTGTCGGCGTTCCTCTTAACGGTGGTCGTCTCTCCGCAAACCTTATTAACTCCATTTTCGGCAAAGCCCTCAACGCCGAAGATGGCAACCTCTTGCTGCGCCGGCTGCAACACCGTCGTCTCTCTGGCGCCCTCGCCCACGAGCCTCTCGATTATCTTCCCGAGAGCTCAGTCGACCCATCAGAGCTTGCCGAAATGGGGTTGAAATACCTTCGGGAGAAGTTCCCAATGGACGAGCAAAGGCAAGCAGACGCATACGCTGAAAGAGAAATCAACAAGGCCGAGAAACAGCTCATCCAACGTGCCCAACGGATGGGACTCTACAAAGCTGACGATGAGAGCGAGAGCCGCACCATCAACATATCATCCGAGCTTGACCCTCTCTACGGCGATTCGGTCCTTGAGCGCGTCCGCAAAGCCAACGAAGTCCGCCGCCGCGAGCGCGAGGCCCGCGAAGCACGCGAAGCCCAGGCTGCCCAGGAAGCTGAGGCTCAAGCTCCCATCACCGCATCCGCCACCTCATCTTCCACCGCCCTCGACACTCCCCGCGAACGCCCCGCCTGGGTCCAAAAATGGGCTGAACGCGCCACCCTCTCCACCTCGCCCGACGCCCCCAGCCTCTCACTCACGCGCCGCGTCCTACCCTCGCTTGCGCTCTTCCTCGCCATTATCGGCGGCTGCGCCCTGTACACCAGCACGTACACGCCGCCCTCGCGCGCGAACCGGCTCCTCCCCAACGTGCCCACCGCGCTCGCCACCATCGGCGCGCTGATCGGCGCCAACCTCGCTGTCATGCTGGCCTGGCGCCTGCCGCCGCTCTGGCCTTTTCTGAACCGCTACGCCGTCCTCGTGCCGGGGAGCCCGTACGCCGCGAGCCTGCTCGGCAATGTCTTCAGTCACCAGAAAGGCGCGCACTTGCTGCTCAACATGGCCATGCTTGCTCTGATCGGCACGCGCCTGCACGAGGGCATCGGGCGCGCGGCTTTTCTCTCGCTGTATCTGTGCAGCGGCGCAGCAGGCGGGCTTGCGAGCCTGGTATACTATACGCTGACACGCAACCTGACGACAAGCTCGTTTGGCGCGAGCGGTGCGGTAGCGGGCGTGCTGGCGGCGGTGTGTCTGGTGGATGGGGCGCGGGTGGTGGGGTTTGGCACGGGGGGTGAGGAGAAGGGGTGGTTGGAGTCGTTACTGGTGCTGCCGGGCTGGTTCCTGTTGGGGGCGATGGTAGCGGCGGATGTGGTGGGGATGAGGACGAGACGGCAGCCGGTGGACCACGTGGCGCATCTGGGCGGGTATGCGGCGGGAGCGGTGGGGGCGTTGGTGATTAATTGGAAGATGGGGCAGGGGAGGGAAAAGGAAAAGGGGCAGGACGAAGTGGTGATGGAGAGGTTGGAGGCGGAGAAGAGGGAGGGGCCAATTGTGAATAAGAGTGAATAGCGGGCTCATATCATCTCATCTCTGCATCGCTGAGAGTGCCAATCCCATCAGCTCTATTGTATTATAGTGACAGTGCAGGACTGATCATCGGATTTATACGACTGAATATTCCAACCTTTGACTGCATCAGTTGAGGAAGTTGCAGAGCTTGTAATATTTTAACATGTACTTTGCACGTCCATGCTTGTCTATACTCGGCCTGCCCTACCAGTCTGGATGATTTCTCCCGTAAGACGCTCATCCGCTCGCAAGACGGGCCAACCCGATCCATCCGCCTTGGCAAGTTCAAATTCGACTTTGGTCCCCAATATCTTGTACTTGCTTTTCTCCGTGTCGATAGGTGCAAACAGTGGCATGGACGTCTTGTAGTGTTTGTTATCCAAAGTGTGCAGATCCAGGTCAATGGTCGTTGGATTTGCAAAGGATATTTTGGACACGTCTTTATTGATCTTTTTGAGATAGAGGGATGCAATGACGGTCGTCGATGTCTGGTAGAAATCGTGACTGAACTACGATTAGGCCACAATCTTAAGTTTGCAAGATTGACCATGAATGCATACCGCACAGTCTCCACCGTTTCCTCTTTCTTCTTCCCACTTCCCACAAACAGATGTTTGTCTTTTGTGGTACACCCGGGCATGTTCAGAAACTCGTCGAATTCGAGTACACGCCGTTTACAGCAACTGTAGCCTTTGCTGCCTTCGTGGAAGATGGGTACCCCAGGATGATGCACGCATTGCTCGCCCTGTCGAGTCGCATCACCGCCATATGTTGCGCTACATGCCTTTCGCTTGCATGTTGCGCCGTTTGGTACTGGCAGCGAAGGATCGTCATCTTCATCTTCTGGGGGCGCGGGAGAAGGTGTGGCTCGAGGTGGTGCTGTAGCCGGCTGCGCTAACCTTGGCGCAGGTGCAGGCAGTGCGGCCTCCGCTATTTTTGAAGCAAGACTCTCATCCTGAGCTGGTTTCTCTGGCTGAGGAGTGTCGTCGACGGTCGAGTGTTTGCCCGTGGTGCATGGCGGAATAGCGAGGAATTCGTCAAACGTGAGGACACGGGGTTTACAGCATTTCCAGCCTGGTTAGGGTAGAGTATCAGCGGAGACTGCCTTTGGTAAGCCTTGGGTAGAAATTGTCCAAAAACAGCGATTTTTCATACCTTTCTGTCCCTCATGAAACTCCTTGGCGGGGTTTAGTAGGGCTTTCTCGGAGACCGAACGCGCAGGAGACTTACCGGTGGGCCAGGATGGTAGACGCAATCCTCGTTGTCATCCTCGTACGTCTTCCCACACCCTTTGTGAACGCACTTTTTCGACATGGCGTATATTGCAGTGTCGAGATGGAGAAAATAGAAGCTTCGAGAGTTCGGGAAGGCACAAAACGACGCCAGCGGTGACGCGAGGCAGAATTTTCCGCGTTGTTTGGCATCCCAAGTACTCCGTAAGCCATGCCTAATCGTCGGACGTCAATTATGTGGCCTTCTCGTCTGCTACGGCATGCTTGTCAGATTACACTCTTCACTCGCGCCAATTGTGGACTATGCAACCAGGCCAAGCAGGTGCTGTCCAAGGTCTGGGATAAGAGACCGTTTCAATATCAAGAGATCGACGTTATGGCTGCAGGTCAGCAAGCATGGAAGGACCTGTACGAGTTTGATACGCCGGTTGTGAGTTTCCCTTTCCTCCCTTGCTATTCGAGTTGAAGCTTATTAGAAATAGGTTCACATTGAGAAATCTTCGAACCAAGCCAGCCCCCTTAGCCGCGGATCGCGCAAATTGATGCATCGATTTGTCGAGACTGACATTGAGAAGCTCATGAACGAAGCCGAGCAATCCTAGCGAAGCCAACACACTCAGAGTTTTCCATCCGTCAAGGCCGAGTCCCGGATCCCAGCCCAGCTCGGAAGAACCCCGCCTTCAAAACGAAGGCGGGGCAAGTGTTGAAAAAAGTGACTTTGGAGGGATGATGATGACGTGCAAGGGGCCCCTTTTCCTTATATTGTCAGGGACTTGGCAACTTTGATTTACCCTCCCAAAGAAACAGTCTCAATATTCTGGTGGCAGCGTTGTCGTCTCATCCCTGCGCAACATGTCCCAGATGCAGAACGCAAGCCGACTATTCCGGGCCCTCCAAAAGGGCGGGCCTACCTTTGGCGCCTGGCAGGTACGGTCAACCTGCAGCACTGCACCTCTCTAAATGAGTTGCCATCTCACCCCTTCCACCAGATGCTCCCCGGCCGCAACGTCTCCCGCGCCCTCGCCAGCGCCGGCCTCGATTGGATCTGCGTCGACTGCGAACACGGCAATATTGATGGTGTGTAGTTCCCCCGATCGTCTCTACGCCGCCCGACTTCCCACATTCCCCATTACAAAAACAAACTTCTCAACATGTAGCACAGATGGCGCCATGCACGAAGCCGTCTCCGCCATCGCCTCCACAACCGTCTCCCCGCTTGTCCGTATCCCCGGCACAGAGGGCTGGATGATCAAGCGCGCGCTCGATTCCGGCGCCCACGCCGTCGTCGTGCCGCTACTACAATCCGCTGCCGAGGCTCGCAGCGTCGTCCGCGCCGCCAAGTTCCCGCCGCTTGGGATCCGCGGCTTCGGCGCGCCGTTTCCGATGGGCGCCTTTGCTGCGACCGGAGGAGCAGGGGGTGGAGGAGCTAGTGCAGAGACGGTGGCGCATCCACAGCTCCCTACGCTGAACGAGTACCTCGCGCAGGCGAACGACGCGCTCGTCACCATCGTCCAGATCGAGACGTCGGGAGCGCTAGCGTCCGTCGAGGAGATCGCGAGCGTGGCGGGGGTTGATGTGCTCTTCGTGGGCCCCTTCGACCTGGGCATCAACATCGGCCACCCGATTGGCGATGCGGGCATCGACGCGGAGCTGGCGGAGGCGATTGAGCGGGTGCGGGCGGCGGCGGAGCGGGCGGGGAAGAGATCGGGCATCTATTGCACGAGTGGGGAGCAGGCGCGGAAATATGCGGAGCAGGGGTTTCATATGATTAGCATTGCGGCGGATATGCAGGCGCTGCCGACTTATGTGGGTAGTACTTTGAAGACGGCGAGAGGTGGATAAGGGGGAAGGGAGAGATGACTGGCTTTGAAGGGAGGGGAAAGTTAGATGGACAAAAAGAGTAGAAATGGGGGAGGCTCTTGTCGAACCGCGTACAGCCAGCTGAAGTACCGGCTAGTTTTATAGATGGAGGGGGTTCTAATGGAGTATTCTCAGAGAAGCACAACATATATATACATTTGGGTAAAACTATACGTCAGCGAGAGTACGCGAAAATGGTATCTAGCTGCAAACAGAGATGTAGCGCGCATGAAGCAAAATGCCACCAACAGATACCAGTAGAGTCCCACTTATGGTACGCGGTATTACGCCTGATTGCACGCTTGCCATGATGAATACCAAACAAGTGAAATGTTCCTCTGAGAGCTCTTAGTCTGTCGCTTGTTGCTGAATCCGGCTTCTTAAAGCTAAGGTCGAGATATTAGAGGGAGCCAGCTTTGAGTAGTGTTGCTATGAGATGTGGAGAATGAGGACGACCAAAGGTAATGAGAAATCTATGGGATCGTCTTTTCTGCGAGCGGATGAATCTTTTGAAAAGCCTTGCGAGCCGGAAAGATATGAGTAGTCTCCGAGGCGTCACGATAGGGAACGTCGACATTTTCCTCCATGGAAATATCTGACACTGCGTCCAGAGCTCAGAATAATCGAAATCTCCCACCACCTCGCGATGTACCTCTTGGGGTAGCGGAACCAGGACTGCGCCCGCTCTCGCCACTATGCCGATCGCTGCCACTCCTTGGTGTGGTCTGACTACTCGAGGCTTCTCTTGGAGCGTTACCACCACTGCCGCTCTGCCCTGCGCTCCCACCTCTGGCATTGCTGCTGGTGCCACCCGCACTTCGCGAGCCACTGCCGCCACTGTGGGATCCGCTGCCAGTAGCAGCACTACCGGGCAGCCGGTTCCCTGGCGATCGCGACGGCGTTTGGAAACGGACTTCTGACGAGACACGGCTCCCACCGGTCCCTTGATCCTCTTGCCTGGTAGCACCCAGCGGTGTTCTCTGCTGAGGAGTCGCCGGTTGACGACTGCTGGCGCCAGCATCGCCACGGCTTGTGGGCGTTGCATTCAGCGGGCTGCGCTCCTGCGTGCCTCGACGAGTACTGCTAGGCCGCGGTTCGCCGAGATAGCCTACGCGACTCCACTCTTCTGGCGTGGGAGGCAGCTCCTTTTCTCTCGTCGCCGTCGGCGGGCGCAGGTGAGGCGAATCTCGTATGGCGGTTGGAGGTCGTGGCGTCGAGCTGGTTGTGCCGTGGCTTGTCTGCCTTTGCGGCGGACTTCGTCTCGCAGTTTGAACGCTGGATGTTGCTGACCGTGATGGAGTGTTGCTTGTCGGGTTCCTGTCTTGCCTGGCCGGAGAATTCCGAAGAGAAGAGCTTCGAGGCGGGAATGGCGCAGGCTTGGGCGTGGCACTGGAAGCTCCTGAGCTACCTTGTCTTTGAGGTGGACTACTCCGGCTTTCTTTCGGCGGAGACCCTCTTGGGACCGGCGCAGCAGATTTAGCAGCAGGACTGGATGATGCCGAAGCGAACCAAGCACGTTCATTGCCTCTTCTTGCTGCATCGATATCTTCCACTGTAGATCGCGTTCCACCACTTCTGGCTCGGGGCACTTCTTCATCACCTGTTCTTCTGGTTTCAGAGGTGTTACCACCGTTATTGCTCTTGGGCAAACCGCGCTTCATCATGCCACCAAGCAGACTGACGAGCTCCCGAGCGTCTTCATATTCCATGTCATCCATGCCTTCCTCCGCTTTCCACACGTCTGAGATTGCGCGGTGCGCGACACGACGGCTCCGATCAAACTCCTTGGCGCAGTCCCAGAGAAAAGCCGAATGCTCCAATGCAACCGAGAGGCGAAGTGGATGAGAACCAGGTAGCAGAGATGAAGCGAGAGCTGACGCTGTGGTAAAAGCCGATGTTGTGATTGGTAAAAAGTTGAGAGGCGGTAGAATAAATGCTGTGCTGGAAGGTATCTGCGGCTTCGGAGGCAGTCCGGGCGGTCGAGAAGGCGTTTGCTGCTGATTCTGAGCTTGGGGCGGAGGGGTTGTACCTGTAAGCGCATAAGGATTGGTGATGTATGAAATGTCCGATTGCAGCGATGGGATTGCATCGCGTAGAGAAGCTTTCTTTCCATGTCGCGATGATCCATTCTTGCCATTTGACGACCTCCGCTGGCCATTCTTGCGCTGTGGACTACCTTCGGGGTCGGAATATAGCGTGATCTGAGAGGGAATACTCAGAGTCGATACAGGAGGATTGTTATGAAAGAGGCAAAAGATATGATAGAAGGAAGCGCGCAGTTTGCAGCTCATAATCCGACACTCAGCACCCTGTTCTCCTTGCTGAGTATACGGAAGGACATCGAGCTCGACGATGGCCAGTCCTTCGCGCGATAGCCACAAGATGTGATGGTAGAGTTGGAGAGATTTTGTGTCCCTTGAAGGGTCAAGCCTCCTCAATTTCCGCGCGCGACGAAGCTTCTTCGAAAGCATGACGGATAACCCAAGGACCTGGTGAAGCGCCCGAGAAAGGAACGGACTCCTGTATGCCGTCATGTGAGCCAGTCGGCCCAATATCTTCTGCTCGACATCGCTCGCTGGATTTGGTGAGCTTTCCTTGAGAAATATCTAGGAGTGGTTGGGGATTCTTACTCGCCATCTCTCCAACGCACCACAACGAGCTTACGGCGGCCTTCCACTAGATGTCAAATTCAACCATAGCAGCTTTATTCGTTTTCGCATGAGGGAAGCCGTGAATG
Organism: Bathelium albidoporum; assembly: GCA_021031095.1. Taxonomy (NCBI): domain Eukaryota; kingdom Fungi; phylum Ascomycota; class Dothideomycetes; order Trypetheliales; family Trypetheliaceae; genus Bathelium; species Bathelium albidoporum. Next base: position 7,902 of record JAGFVP010000010.1, read on the forward strand.
CGTGTATTCACTGGTGAGATGTGGGGCGTTGAGATGGTTGCTGCCTATCTATTGACTGGGAACGAGGACCGACAACAAAGCGATGGCTGGTCATCGGATGCACACGAGAAATCAAGTCTAACGATTGACTTCGAGCACCGACCAGACAATAGAGATCAGAATCGTGACTTGCGATTGATCTGAGCTGAAATCAACGGGCTAGTGAGGTCACGGCTTCGAATCGGTTGTAGGAATCGTCTCGTTCAAGTCACGGCCACGGTAATTGGCAGGCGATCTCCGAACAGGCGCCAGCAAACCCACTATCAAAGGCTTTCAATTGCTTCGGCGAATCGATCAGGGTTCGAGCTCGAGTAAGACTGCACCTCTGAACAATGCTCATTCAATTTGGCTGAGTCCAGGTCCAATAGGAAATGTGGTTTGCTTTCACAACTCTATCGTACACCGGGACAATGCAATATGAAGGGCGGAATAGTATACAGAGTCAAGGCGCGACAACAGGGGACAAGCGCAACGAATATCAATTGATATAGTACTGTCATCCTGTTAGACATGAATCGCAAAAAGTTGGAGCTTTTTCCACTAACAACTCAACGGTATGCACTCGAAGGCTAGGATCAGGTCTCGGTGGGATTCTCAGGCACAGAATCTCATTCGCGGCCACGGGGAGGCTGACAAGCAAGCTGGACCAATGACTAGATCTGGACGACTATTCTGCAGGTGTAAGAACGGGAGCTAAATAACGTCGTCTACGAGGCGGCGATGGCGAGGTGGCTGGACAAGTGGAAGTTGACGACAAGGGACAGCTCATTGTCGACGTCGGGTCTGGGAACAGCCAACGCAACAGTCGTCTGCCAGCAAGACCTTTGGGCGTGTGAAAAAAAAAAACAGAGGTTGATATTGAACTCTTTTTACCGTGAGGCGGTGAGAGTATGGTCAATGCGCGCACAGAAATGGAATGCTGAAACCAGTCTGGCGCTGGAGTGGGAACCCTAGAAGCTGGCGCCTCGTCCCGCTGATGGTGTTTGACCGTCGTACGAAATCTAGCATCTGCGTGGATTTTCGGCACACAAACACATTTCGACCGGTGCCGGGGAATAGCTAGGAGAGAAGGAGAGAGAGCGCGTATTCCCCCACAAAATCAGTCAAGCAGCATCAGCCATTGACCGACAGCATGAAGCACAAAGATCGAAAGGAGACTACCGGCGAGGGGCAAGCAGCGCTTCAGAGACACGGCGTCTCTCCTTTCATTGCTGCTGCAGACGCGTTGCGGCCGGCAACCCAGGAAAGGCACGCCTCCCAGACCCGGGCCCTTGGGGCGCCTTCGGAATCACGAAATGCATGCTGCTGCAGCCCTGGTTTGCTCTGGCTAGCTAGACTGCTACGTGTCAAAGCAACCAACTTCTCGCTAGCCGGGTGCAGCATGGGCAAGCCGCCGCCGCCTGCTGGAAGGGAGAGGGGGGAAGATGTGGGTGACTTTGCCGACCGCGGCGGCGACCTTTGCTCGAAATAGGATCTTGGGATCGGCCGCGGGATGGTGTTGACAACGCATCGGTGGGGCTCGAGCGGTTTGTTTGCAAAGAAAAACGACCACATCGATCATCAACACCCTCGATGCTCTCCCCACGCGCACTCTCGGCCACGCTCACCTGACTTGCATCGCCGTGGAGAATGCTTCATTCGGCAGTTCTGATGCTGGTGCCAGTAGTCACATCTCAATTTACGTTGTCGTCAGACGACCATCGTGTTGAGAAGATTTCTCAGGACGCCGCCGAGAGCTGTCTAGCACGCGGAAAAACACCATCGGTGACGCCTCGAAATTGACTCGCCAGCTAATTGCCAGGACCGGCCAGCGGGTCTGACGAGGCTCGATGCGGTCAGATATGAATTTTAAGACCAGCCATCAACCCCATCTTTGCTGTTTGCTGACGAGCGGTGAGAGCTATTCTCAACCAATGAGACGCGAGGTGCCTGGTCGCATTACATGCAGCCAAATTCTCCGACTTCCATCATGCTTGGTCCTCGTCAATATGGATCTCGATCCTGACGGGCTTTGAGATGTAGGCTCGCCCTGTGGGCTGATCGAGAATGACGTCCTTCTTTCTACGCGAGCCGGTGATGCCTTCGCATGCGCGTGTTTTGCACGTTGTGCATTCTTAGCTCGTGTTTCCTCAATGACATGACGTGCGGCAGCATGGTCTAGAATTGGCGTATCAACACTTCGGCAGCAGACGCACTAGGTATATCCCGACCGATCTTAATTCGACCTTTCATTCCAGTCACCCTATTCTATAATCCAACCCATGCTTCACCAGGGAGTGTTCCAATTTCTCCAAAAGGCTGAACAACTTGTATATCAATGACCGCAAAGCAAAATGTGAAACCCTATAGTCCTTGTCGCCAAGTTTTGACAAGCATTGTGTAAGAAGTCCAGGTTTTCCCTCTCGCTTCATATTAGAAGCTCAATGCGAGGCGCGATTGCCGAGAACCGAACGTAGAAAATCGTTCCGGAAGCGATTAATTACTGAGTAGAACTTGTTGAAGTTGGATTCATACCAACTTCATATGCCCCCAACTAAAAAATCGAACAATCCGCTGATAAGCACGTGCTGGTTCAGGCCCTCACTCGGATGAACATCATTGCCTCCAACACCTTGCTGCATCTATTGCGCCACGCAAGAACCATGATTACCACATGAACCATCCACTCAAACGCCATCAGCCGAAAGCTCGTACTCGTCCTTCCATTCAATCTGTTGTGCCATTGCGCACATGAGCAGCCAGTCCGGCGCCACAATGCGAGGCTTCATATCGTGCTTTTCCGCCAAGGCCCGAAACTTCGTCCACAGCTCAATTTCCTTTTTACTCGTGCCGCTGATCAGATATAACATATCTTCCTCGTCCTCGCCACCGCCATCCTGACTCTGACCTTCGTCGCCTGCCTTCTGCACCGGCTGTCGTTTCGTGACGGTGACGCTCTGACGGCCTTTCCACAGCAAGCACTGTCCACCATTGACCTGCACAATCCCTTTGTACGTCTCAAAGCCCCCCTTGACGGCTTCCGTACAAAAGATCGTCCAGCCCCGCAGCATGTGTCTCTTGTTGACTTTGGCGCGCTCGACCGACTCCGAGATGCAGAAGCCGAACTGCTCCTTGGTGTCACGGTCGTTGCCCAGCGCGTACGCAGCGGTCGGCGGCGGCGAGTTGTGTTTGAGGCAGTGATCGAGGAACGAGGTGCTTACGACAAGTGGCGCGAAGGCGAGGGCAGCAACGAAATTGCGCGTACGCATGACTTTTGGCGCGCAGAGGATGGTGGCTTTGGCAGGGTCGTCGGTGATGAGGATGCCCATTTTTCGAAGGCAGTTCTGCAAAAAAAATGAGCATTTACTGGGACTCGTAGGTAGGCACAATTCGCATGCGCTGGAATGTAGCCTACCCTTAAGTTTTGATACTTCTTGTCATCATCCACGTATTCACTGGCACCAGTGAGTAGCAGGCGGTGATCGACATCTGACTTTTGGGTACTCTTTTGCTTCTTCGTTGGTGCGGGTGCAACTGTTTCGTCTGTTCCGCTTCCCCCGTGTTCTTCGCCCTCATCATGACTTCGCTTCTTGCTTCTGTGCACCTCTTTTTCCTTTTTGGTGTTGGCGACCTCACTGTTTCTTGGTCTACCATGTGTAACACCACCTTTTCTCTTTTTCTCCTTCTCATATGATGCAATATCAGACGCTTGGTGGTGCATTCTGTTCACTGCTCGTTCTTTGGCACTTCTGCCACCGGTCAGAGAAGGCGTCTCGTTTTCTTTGCCAGGTGCTATCCTATTTGCAACAGGTGTTTGGGTCCTATTGCGAGGTCTTTGCTGTTTGGCACCTAGAGGCGAAGAAGCTAAATTCTCATTCGTATCGTCTGCCAAAACGACAGAGCCAGAGCCTTGCATCTTTACATCCAAAGAACTTGACAATTTTGCCTTTACCGGCGAAGGCTCACGTGATGATGGGATTGAATCAGCCCTGGCTTTTCGAGGACTTTCATCCAACGCTCGTCTCCAGACTTTCATTTTCAGAACTTCTTTATCGATCCCAGTTTGACCCACTACTTCTCCCAGATTTGTGCGTCTGGGGAAATACGAATAACGCGGATTCGTCAGAGGGAGGGTCTGGCAGCTTGCATAGCTTTCCTCAAGCCATAGATGGTTCACAACATTGATACCCCATTCCTTCGCGGCTTCGCATTTGGCTCCAGAATCGTGTGCAGTGATCAAATGTGTGTGTGTTTGGTTCATTGTCCCAGTATATTCCGCACCACTCGCTTCGATCAACTTTTGTATATAAAGCCTTGCTTCGCCTGTGTAATTACTGATGCTGAACTTGAGGCCCTTGAAGCAGTCCATACCGTTTTTAGGAACTGGATAGTGGAGAAGGCGTCGCATGGGATTTGTCCACTCATTTTTGGTGATTACATGGTAGAGCCAAAAGAGATTGCCAACTGTTTTTCCGGAGTCGGACGCATAAATATAATTAGGCCCGTCTCGATATTGACCAACGTAGATATCTGCATTTGCGACCTTCCCGATCACGAAGCCACCACCAGATTGAATCAGCTCTCCGAGAACACCACGAAGACGGGGCCCGATATCGAGATCTTTCGATAACATGATATGCTGGCCACTAAAACAGTTGAGTGCTTTGCGATTTGAGCTTGGGGACGACGGTGCAATGACAGCGTCCGGCAACTCATCCGAGATGGCTTTCGATGAAGGTATGTATGCATCCTGATTCTCTTTACGCGGATAGACCGGCCCAGAATGCGGATGATTCAAAATCTCCGGTTCTGGCAGCATATACGGTCGCTCGTCTATTTTCTTGCCCAGTTTCAGACAATCGTCAAACCAATGAGGTAAGACCATTTTGCACGCCAAGTTCTTACTCATCGCCGTCTGACAATGTCTGTGATCTTGCGTCAACGCAACAATATGCGTCACAAACTTTGACATGTATTCGGAGTACGTCCCTCCCATTGCCAGAACGCCAGCGATGATGGCATCCTTGTCGCCCTCCGGGATGTCACCGCATGCAAGCACAATATTCGAGAAGAATAGTTTCGAGTCAGGACTGAAGGCCCGGGTAGTTGACTGCTTTCCCTTTTGGAGGCTGTGCTCGATCCACGAGGGTTTAACAACAGGTATGTAGCTATCGACTGCCTTATCGTAGTCAGGGAAATCGGAAGTGGCCGAGACGATGTGAGTACATTGTTCGATGTCGCTGATGCGGCGATGCTCGTTCAAGGGTACACACTCAGCGCCATCGTCCTTGAGTGCTGCTGCATACTTTGAAATGTGTAAGAGGCGAATTTGACGCGTCTAAGTGTGAGTGGGAACGCGTACACTGCTTTCCTGTACCTTGTTCAATGTTTCGCTTGGAATAATGGCGAAACACACTCCAGCAAAGATCGACCCCTTTTCATTCTCCTCAGCCATCTGTGCGTACTCCTGCCCTCAGGAAGGTTGGTGCAAATGTTGGTTATGGGACTTTCTTGGCAATATCGCGTGTTTCGCGCGTTCCCGTGATCCTTGCCAGGGAAAGCCCCGCCTCACTGTTCGCCGTCGCGCTCGGGCCGATCCGATTAGAACGCTCTGACGCTTGTCCGAATCTGATTGGCGTGCATGGCTGCTCCTCAATCATCAACCCATATCTCACTCGAGACTCGGGAAGCATGGCGTCTGCGCATGCATTGTGCTGCCTGCGCGTTCGAGAGAATCATGTTCGGGTCTGACTCAAGCTTACTTTGGAAACATTGTGGTTAAATAGAGGCGACGTTCAATGGAGCTGCGCTAGCGCCGGTCTAAAAAGATCCCTCCGCCGTCATATGTCCTTCTCTTACCCAAGGTCCATTTATTCTGTCACAGAGCTCCATGAAGATTTGGTCTGCTTGGTGGATGTCTAGTTTTGACCTCAGCATACGGGCGTCCTCTATAGACGGACATCAGGGCGCTGGACCTGGAGTTGTCGGATCATGCCCCCAATGACCAAATAACCTACTATCCAGAGATCCCGACAATCGCTCAAAAATGGCTTAGTAACAAGTATCACACTGATCATGTCTGTATTTTTACTTGTTATAGCTGATGCTAAGTCTGCTTGTTTGTGTAGCAGCACTTTCCGATGCTATTGAGCAAGGCCTGCTTATGAGCATACCTTAGGATTAAGCAGACTTTCTGCTAAGCATATGAATTTGAACCGTTCGGTACACAATTTGATAACGTGTCCCGAGTACTGACGTGAGTTATTCAGGAAAGAAATCCTGAAATCAGCATGGTGAAGCATTTCACCAAAGAAAGGGTATGGACAACGGAGAATCGACAATGTATTCATTGCTATGCTATTGGCCGCTAAGTTACCTCATCCGTCCATCACAGCTCTCTTTACCAGCCAGAGTTTCGCAGCAACCACAACGAATCTAAAATCGCTCGGGTTTCCAACGCAGCACGCTCCTCACATACCCATTCTACGATCATTGATCAATGGGTGCAAGTCTGCCAGTTGAAGTACACAATCTGGGTAAATTTGGTGTCCACACTATCGGTGGTCATAAGACCACTCTGTTTCGAGTTGCTACCGGCAACGCGGACCTGCGAGTTGATGTTCAAAGCGCCATTGGCGCCGCATGGCGACCAAATAGTGCTGATACTTTGGGCCGTATCGCTGACAAGATAGTCCTCATCCATCGGACCCACAAAGTTGGATTGAGTTGACACCTATGGATGTTGTTGGCATTACGAAGCCTAAAACAGAGGAGACTATCTGAGGTATGAGGAGCGGAAATTTTACCTGAGCAGTTTGACCGGAGAAATAATAGGTGCTTTGCTGGGTACCGTTTACACCAGCATCAAGCTCAGCAAAGCCGCGATAATCAGCCTGAAAGATGGAATACTGGAAACCACCGGGATATTGCAAATTGATGTTAAGTTGGCAATTCTTACGGTTCTCGGTGATGGCAATACCCGGACCCAAGGATGCGACATAAGAGTCAAAAATAAGAGTCATGGTTGTGCGGTCGTCGGAGATAACAGATGCGACGGTACCCTGAGGGCAGCCAGTGCCGCCATACGTGATCTGCGTATATCGTCAGAGCTACTTTGAGAATACGGAAGTTGTTCTCTTACACTTTCGATCTGGACTTGAGATGCATTTGGGGCGGTGGACCCGCTTTCTGGAACCGGTGGAAGGACCAAGGCCGTAGCAAGAGCTGGAAGAGCAAGAAGAGCGGTGAACAACATCTTGAACGATTGGATAAAGCGAGGGACAATGGCTTTAGAAGCTTGAGATTTGACGAAGAAGACTGAGAGTTGATAAAGCTGTGCTGTTTCGTTTCTAGCAGGTTCAGAGTGCTCTTTTATATTCGCGCCATCCGCTAACGTCTACTGCTTTCTCCAGGTCTTGCTCGTCCCTCCGTTTGAGCACAGAGATCTAGACTCAGTTGAAGCACTACATCAATTGAGTTTGAGCGATTTTTGAGCGATCTTGGACTGCTTGTCGAGAAGCTGAGTGGTCCGGCTAGGTGCAAGTTGGCCAACCAAGCGCCATGTGGCTTTCTGACCATATGTTGAAGTCCATGGTGCATTATCACAAGACGAGCTTCATCTGAGCTATTGCCCCAATTTACGCACGCTGACCGTCCACCGCACCCGCGCACTATTTCAGAAACATGGTTTGAGTTGCAGCTTTAATTTCTGTACTTGACCTAGACCACTTTGCTAGCATCCGCCCTCTCACCGTCAAGCTCTCCAGGTCCCAGGCAATGATGACCCTGGTCTGCGCAGATGCTCGGGTCGCTCGATCTCATTATGCTGGCTCAGATCATCAGGTACTGTCCCTGCCTGCAAATCAGTCGACATATGTGCTGCCAAAGATAGAAATCCGTGGACATCGTCGAGTATATTGCTTTACCTGATCAACCTGCGACTGAAGTCGGCCAGCTCCGGATCAACGGTTCGACCTTCCTAATGGAGTCTGTGTCCAGATCTCTTGGCATTACTGCGATGAATATTCAGATACTCGTATTGATGCCAAGCTATCGAATTCCGACAAAGCGGATAGATTGAGATAATTACGTTCCATAGCACGTGGTAGCTATGGATGTTAGGGCGTCAAAGATTCCTCTGCAATGAATGTAGATGCTGGTGTAAATCTACCAGCATGGTTGATTGCCAAGCAAAATGTGCAAGGACCCATCTCTCTCACGGAGCATCGCAATATGTGGATGAATTATGCCGCCATGGCTTAGCCGTTGAAACGTCTTCAGCCGCCATTGCCTAGATGCGTCCCTGCATTTGGATCGCGCTTGAACATGAACCCCGATTGGTCTTGTATATTAAACAAGCCTCTCGGGACACCTTACCAAGGTCCCTGCATAGAAATAATTATCCGGGGCCCCGCAGTCCACTCTCAAGCCAGGCAACGAAATTGTCTTCTGCAGATAATAAATAGAACCGCCCTTAAGTGAAGCCCAGTTATCGGGGGCAACCCCATCCAGACCGTGTCGGCCGCTTCTTGTGTCATGGAACTGTATCCCTTTGCTGCAGGGTAAGATAGCGTAGAATGCACTCGCGAAAATCTTCAGGCCAAACGGTGCGCTTCACGGCTCTCCCTTAACCATGTAAAGTTTAGAGCCTCTCCGAACATCAGTATGATGTAGAGCTACTGCATGTTTCTTGCTGTTGGTGATATGGAGTGACACTGGGCGTGTTGTATCGTTCTGCACGGATTCGCAATCTAGACATGTTGATAGGTCTGATAATATAATTTTACACTTAACGAAATAACCACGTGCAAGTTCGCCGTATCGCTTCGGAGATCGAGTCGCTTTTGTCTTTCACCTCTGGAAAGGCGGTTCGAGAAGCCAACAATAGGACCGACTCTTACGATCTAGACCACTTCGCAGAAGCCAGAACGAAGAGATCTGTGTCGCCTTGGCGAAGTCAAATACTGCTCATTTTCTCAACGAGATGAAAGAAGTCAACTCTGATACTCCAAACTAGATTCATTCTTCAAAATCCAAACTCATCGCTCTCCTGATCATAACCCACAACGAAAACTAAAAAGCGATCATCATCACTTCACCACATAGCCGGGTTCATTGATTTGCAAGCACTTCCCGGTAAATCTTTTTGGAACATGTATGCATACACTGCTTATCTTCAACAGACACAATCACCGGACCAATACACCTCACACGAAAATGCAAGCTTTAACACTCCTCCTATTGCCCCTCGCCACACTCATCACACTCGTCGCTGGCAACGCCTGTGTTGTTGGTGGACCAGAGGACGACGTAACAGACGCCGAAAAATGCTGTAACCGCATCTCGGGAGCAAACCAATTCTTCTCCGGCTCTTCAAGCCAGGGCATTTGTGTCCTGCCAGCCGCTGTTCAGTCGTCGTTTGAGGCATGCGTTGCGCGCTTCTCTCAAGGTACTTACGACCTTGTCTGCATCGATTGTGACGAGACGACGGAGTGCGGCTTGACTGGTACTGGTAGCTGACTGGAGCTGATGACTTGGACCCGCACCTGCTTATCGTGTGGGTCGGAGATGTAGGGAGGGAATTCTTGTGGACAACAGTTCCCTGTTTGGTACGGTTGTAGGGGAGAGGTGTCATGCATTTCGTCGCCGTTTTGCACGGATTAGATACCAACTGTCTTTATTGCTGTATTCATTGAGAGTATCATCATATACGTTCCAATGTGAATAGCATCATCCTGATTCTGCTCTTCAAAGCAGCTGCATGTTTCACAGAGATTTTTGTTCAGGCAGCTTCCACAGTGACCTGGATGAGACAACACATCTTTTTCAAAAGTACACTTCTATTCCACGCTTCTGTAATCTATCCAAGAGAAGTCAGACCGTGCAGCCCGGTATGCACAGGCACCTACCCATATCACCACGATCAGGAAGCCTACTCACACAGTTCCTTACCTTGAGGACGGTCAACCGACAAGGCCTTCAGATTATACGATGTGCGGAATTACTCTGGGAAGCTAAGAGATGATGAGACCCACTGGACCCCTAAGCTTAAAGTAGCGAGGCCTAGGATAATTATGGGCTAGACCAAAAACGTTTCAGCTTCATAGGCCGTCCAAAATATGGAGAGCCGAGGTCATAAGCACGAACGTTTCAATACCTCGTCTTGGCTTCGCAGATCATGCATTTCTCCGCGAGCTTGTTCCATACTCTAATAAGCGGGACTCCGGACCCACGTTCCTGGATGGAAATCTCTAGGGGTGGCGATTGATCGATTATTTTCATCGAATTTGTACCGATTTGCACTATGTCGGGCCAGAACTTTCGGATCCGCGAGCACATACTCCCAGGCCAACATATTCGGCAATATCCACGTTCAACAGCTAACAAGCAGGAAGATGTTATTAGCTTTGCTGTCAAACAGTACACGCCTCTGGACAATATCAACCCTCATCCAGGAAGTGTAACAATAATCGCCGCTCATGCGAATGGCTTTCCCAAGGTTGGCATGTCCGGTTGCTTTCAGAGCAGAGCTCATATTCTTTAGGAACTATACGAGCCTTTATGGGACGACTTGTTGGAAAAAGCCAAGCGATACAAGTTACGCATCAGAAATATCTGGATTGCAGATGTCTCCTTCCAGGGCGAAAGCAGTGTCATTAATGAAGGACTTTTAGGAAACGATCGTAAGCATTAACTAGAAATCTGCATGATTAGTATCTCATATTCGTGTCCAGCTTCTTGGTATGACCATCCTAGGGACATGCTTCACATGATCAATCATTTTCGCGAAGAAATGCCCCGTCCTATCGTCGGTATAGGCCATAGTATGGGTGGCAATAACCTTGTTAATCTGTCATTGATGCACCCCCGCTTGCTCGAGACTTTAATTCTGATCGATCCAATCATCCAACGCTTCGCGTCAGCAGCTGGTAACTGGGTTCCTGCACAAGCGTCATCGCGACGGAGAGATCGCTGGCCTTCGCGATCCGCCGCAGCAGCCGCTTTCAAGAAAAGCAAATTCTATCAGAAGTGGGATCCTCGTGTATTGGACCGTTGGGTAGAGCATGGTCTGCGCGAATTACCAGCCGGTTTGTATCCGGAGGCGAAATCATTACCAAAGACCACTAGCGAAAACGCCGAGTCTTCCCCGGTGTCACCATCCAGTTCGGAGGAAAGGGAGGTCGCGCTCAAAACAACGCGACACATGGAAGTATTCACCTTCCTGCGCCCGTATTGGGACGCTGCCTGGAATCGGAGGTCCCATCCCGATGCCTCCCCAATAACAAATCCAACCGGCCCCTTCTATCGGCCGGAACCAACAATCACTTTCTCCCAGCTACCCCACCTGCGGCCGTCGGTGATGTATGTCTTTGGATCAGAGTCGACGACTTCGACTCCATCGCTACGAGCTGACAAACTTGCAAATACTGGTACTGGCGTTGGGGGTAGTGGCGGGGTCAAGGAGGGCAATGTCAAAGACGTCTTACTTGAAGTTGGACATCTTATTCCCATGGAGAAGGTGGGCGAGACAGCTGAGATATGCGTGGAGTGGCTGTCACAGAGAGTAGGAGAAGAGTGGCAAGCACTGGAGAAGCGAGAGGCAGAGGAATGGGCGAAGCTCTCACTACGAGAGAAGACGACTCTGAGTGATGAACTTCTTGCAAAGATTAAGAGTGAGAACTGGATAGGAAAGACCAAGCTATGAGGCAGCTCTGTACGCTCTAGCATTCATTGTACAACAAGCCAATACATCCCTAGCCATGGGAGAAGCCTTCACGGTCTCACTAGACCAGTAATACGTGAGAATAATTGATGCTTAAGCGGCTGTTACAATATTGCTTTTTCTTTCTTCCTTTTTCAAAGAGCAATCTACAACGCCGAATGCTCCAATTAACTTTTCCCAGAACTGTAGAGTCGTGTGGGATCACGCTGGTCCGGAGCTCTAAAATCCGGGGAAACGAGGTGACGGGAGCGCGGGGAGATTTCGGTGCACCACTGTGACCACCAACTTTTCCACCGTAACAACAATCCACCTCGAGACCCTGGACGTTTCGAAACATGCGTTGCTAGACTCATAGTCTCCATTTCTCTGGCAATCTCAATGGCAATGGCTTCCTCCGCTTCACTTCCTTAAATCAACCTCCATTTCGCGCCCACAGATAGCCACACATCTTCTGTCAGAGCTTCGACAGCTCGAGCCGTGGTCAAAATGCCACAAACATTGAGCTCCAAAGAGCAGTCACTCTTTCGCCAAGTCATAAAGTTCTATGAATCAAAACAGTACAAAAAAGGTCCTTCTCTCAATCCCGCCTCTCAAAGATAATTTGGTTGTTGATTCCAAGCAGGGCTCAAAGCTGCGGAGCAGATCCTTCGCAAAAACCCCAACCATGGCGACACGCAAGCGATGAAAGCGCTGATCCTCAATTCACAAGGACAGAGTGATGAAGCTTTCGCATTGGCCAAACTGGCCCTCAAGAATGACATGAAATCGCACGTGTGTTGGCACGTCTACGGACTGCTGTGGCGCTCGGTCAAGAATTTCGAGGAGTCTATCAAAGCCTACAAATTCGCATTAAGGATCGAGCCAGACTCCATCCAAATACAAAGAGACTTAGCGGTTCTTCAGGTGCAGATGCGCGACTTCCAGGGTTACATCCAAAGCAGGAAAACCATGTTACAGCAACGTCCACAGATACGGCAGAATTGGACAGCTCTGGCTGTTGCATACCACCTCGCTGGTGATTTCCAAGAGGCCGAAAGAATCCTCTCGACCTATGAGGATACCCTGAAGCAGACACCGCCAAAATCGGATCTCGAACATTCGGAGGCTTTGTTGTACAAAAATACCATAATTGCAGAAGCAGGCGAAGTTCAGCGCGCTTTGGAACATCTGGAGGCGATAACAAAGAACAATCTTGATCGGACTGCGGTCATGGAGATGCGCGCCGATTACCTCCTGCGACTGGACCAGAAAGCAGAGGCTGCTCAAGCATACAGAGATTTATTAGAGAGGAACAACGAATATCGAGCCTATTACGAAGGGCTCGAAAAGTCTCTGGATCTTGATAGATCGAATACAGAATCAATACAAAAACTGACTGAACTGTATGATTCCTATGCGCAGCAAGGAGAAAGAATAGATGCTGCTCGACGCATACCACTGGATTTTCTCACAGGTCCGCTCAATCTGATGATCCTGTGTGCATCTGCTAATAACTAATAGGAGCCGAATTTCGGGAAGCCGTTGACCGTTATCTGCGACGAATGCTCACCAAAGGTGTTCCATCCACCTTCCCCAACATCAAGGCCTTATACAAAGATTCGGAGAAAAAGCAGGTCATTCAAGATCTCGTTGAGGGCTACGCGTCCGGAAAGCAGATGAATGGAAGTGCTGAAAACCAAACAAACGGTGATACTCCTGAGACTTTTGAAGCGTCTGTGTATTACTTCCTTGCCCAACATTATGACTACCACATGAGCCGTAACCTCGCCAAAGCACTCGAATATATTGACAAAGCTATCGAGTTGGACCCTTCTGCAGTATACTACAATATGACAAAAGCTCGGGTATGGAAGCATTACGGAAATCTTCAAAAGGCGGCTGCGACCATGAATCATGCCCGGACACTTGACGAAAGAGATCGCTACATGAACACCAAGTGCGCTAAATATCAACTGCGTAATGATGAAAACGATAATGCGATCGCTACCATGAGCAAATTCACAAGAAACGAGACAGTCGGCGGTGCGTTGGGCGACTTGCATGATATGCAGTGTATATGGTACCTGACTGAAGATGGCGAGTCATTCTTCCGACAACAAAGGTTTGGGTTGGCGTTGAAGCGTTTTCATGCACTGTATGATATCTTCGAGACTTGGAACGAAGATCAATTCGACTTTCATAGCTTTTCATTGCGAAAAGGTCAGATACGAGCATACGTCGACATGGTCCGGTGGGAAGATCGGCTACGCGAGCACCCATTTTACACGAGGGCTGCAATTTCCGCGATACTAATCTACCTTCTTTTACACGATAAGCCTGCCGTTGCCGACCTGTCATCGGCAAACGGAGTGCCAAACTTGGATGGCATGGATGAAAATGAAAGGAAGAAGGCGCTCAAAAGGGCCAAGAGAGAACAGGAGAAGAGGGACGCAGAAGCCAGGGAGGCAGAGAAGAAGAATTTGGCGAAAAAGGCGGCTACCGGTGCCGACGGAGAAACAAAGAAGGAAGATCCCGATCCGAATGGCAAAAAACTCCTGGGAACGAAGCAGCCACTCGAAGAAGCCATGAAATTCTTAGGTCCTCTACTTGATATGAGTCCAAAGAATATGGAAGGCCAGAATGTCGGCTTCGAAATTTTGTTAAGACGAAGTAGGTTTCTGCGGTTGGCCAACGCCAGAAGTTTGCTAACGGTGTTTGACAGAGAAGTACTTGCTGGCCTTGAAGTGTCTATTAGCGGCTTCCAGTATCGACTCTACGAATCCAACTCTCCACGAACAAACTGTCCGTTTCCGTCAAACCAGTACGTCCCCAACCCTTTTTTCCCCCGAAACAAAAGTCATATGAAAGCACGAAGAAACCACGGACTAAGAAAAAGTCCTTGCCACGACTTTATGGTCTAGCTAACTGCGGACAGTCTCCTCTCTTCCTGAACCTCTCCCCGAACCCATCTCTTCCATCATCGAAAAGAATTTTACCCTTCTCCCCAAATCGACCGACCTCACCACTTTCAACGAAGACTACCTCTCCCAACACAAAGATAGCCCCCGCCATCTGCACGCCTACCTCAAAGTTCGACAACTCCTCGACCCCAAATCTCAAGCTGACGGTGAGACCCAGCTACAGAAGACGCTGAACATGGAAGGCATTGAAATCGAAGACGCCATCGGCGGACTTTCGCTTCTTCACCAATGGAGCAGCAGCACTGAGGTGAAGAAGGCATACATAGAGGCCGCAAGGAAGAGGTGGAGTGAGGCGAGCGTGTTTTCTGACGCTTTGGTCGCATGAGTATAGTTGTTGTATGTCTCAATATTCGGACCGAGTTCAATCAGGTGCACAAAATTGAAAGGGATTTGGCTGAGGCTGACGCAACTTCTGACTGGAAAGGAGATTCTGGTGACAAACGTGTATATCTAGCCCACTTCATACCAAATCCATGTTATATCTGTGGCAGCCTTTGTTGACTTGCTCGTCTGTGCATTTTGATTGAGTCTTTTGGGACTTACTCTCCTAGCTTGCTGGGGGCCAAGGGTTTTTCCAATACCCCTGGTGTAGTTCCTTTCGGTGTCCGCCACTCCAACCCCTTCGCCACTCTCGCCTCCTTACTTCGGGAATACTTAAAGCCGACGCTGGCTCTTGTTCATGTGAAGGGCGTTGTATCTTGCCAGGCGTTGATTCGGATTGGGACTTTGCATTAGCTACCTGACCTCAGCAAAATTGTGGCGGGAGATTGCTGGTATCACGTGTTTGCCTTATGATTCATCTTCAAAGCTACCAATACGCATGACGTTGATCAACTTCACAATTTCCTATATCGCTACGGTGAGCTCTGTGCTGCGCAAGATGCCTAGAAAGAGACCCAGTGCTCAGATCTTGAATCGCAATGTCCCATGTCTTAGAGGTATATCAGGCTGGGTGCTGCTCGGAGAGGGTATCATTATTCCAGGAGTTTGGCTACAATCACCGTGTGTGGTACTCTTGACTCATCACGAAATATAAGGACCAGTGTTGAAATTCATCACATCTCTTCATTTGTACATGTCTTCATCAGCCTTCTACAGACAAATGCACTCCACGTCCAATGGGAAGGCCTCAAAGCAACCGAACATTCTCATATTCTGAACATCTACCCAAACTCCTTCCAATGCACAAACCAAATCTCGACTTGCGAGATACCAGGACCTTGTCCTGACAAGGAAAAACATACACAAGAAAGAAAATTCGTCTGAAAAAAACCTATACACCGACATCCTTCGTCAGATGAACTCCGTCAAGTCCTAAAGGTATCTAACGGCGTTTCCGCATGATCTGTCCGTTGCTGCAGGTCGTGCCGGCTGCCACAGCCTGGAACGCAACGTTACCGTTGTTGCAGAGGCCGAACTGTGTCGGGCCATTGCAGACGACCGCGCCATTGGTGCTGCAGCTAGAGCCGGAGATGCCACCGCTGCTTGAGCCGGAGCCAGAGCTGCTGCCGGTCGAGTTGCCTGAGCCAGAGCCGCTCATAGGGTCCGACCCGGAGCCGGAGCTACCCGAGGAACTACCGGAAGAGCCAGAGCCAGAGGTGGGTGCGAATGAGCCACCCGAAGAGCTACCGGAAGAGCCGCCACTGGTGCCGTTGGAGCCCGCGGTCGGTGCTGCGGCGCCGCTGGTGACCGTGTAGAACGAGGTTGCGAAGGTCGTCGAGGTGCCCGACCCAGCGGCAGGAGCAGAAGGCGCTGCTGCGGCGCTGGTAGTAGCAGCTGCCGACGAAGAAGCGGGTGCGGAGGGTCCCGACGAGCCCGAAGTGGCGCTCGCTGGGGGCGCAGCACCGGCGGCAGTCTTCTTTTCACAAGCGGCGCCAGTCGGGGCAGCGAGGCTCTGAGACGTCAGGGTCTCGGCGTCGGGGCCTGGGTTGACATAGTCCGGATTGGTGTTGACGACCTGTTTGCAGTCGACGCCGGGGATGTTGACTTTGGAGAGGTCTGGAAGGGAATTGTAGACCGTCTTGTCATTACTGCCACCAGTAACCTTTATGGGAGCACAGTTCATGTACAGCTCGTCCTGGCCCGCTTCGAGGGAGTTCCAGGTCCAGGACAGAGTTGCCTGGCCGTTGGGGAAACCGTCGGGGATGGAGTAGTTGAAGTGGTCGGGAGCGGACTGACCCTGGGTGACAGGGCACCCACCGATCCAGGACTTGATGACCTTGAAGGTGCTCTGGGCTGTCGGTTTCTGGTCGAGTGACACGGCGAGCTGGCATGAACCACCGCCGTGAACAGCGTCGCCATCGAGGCTCAGTGTTTGGGAAGAGCCAGCTGCCATGTTGTTCATTGAAGAAATGGCATATGTGTGCACCTGACAGGGGAATTGACCCTCTGTCAGGGGACTGGTGGTGATGGTATTCTTATCATAAGGGACAGGCGTGTTGAGTTTCAAATGAGCGTTTACGGCTGCACTGAAGCCCAAGAGAGTCAAAGCAGTTGCAAGGGTAGACATCTTGGTAGTATGCTTATTCTTGAAAAGTTGCAAGTCCCGCTTTGCAAATGTGGCTGATTGTAAGAAATGAATGTCGGACAAAAGAGCGTTGCTGATAATGCAAGAGAAATGGATGAGGAAAAAGAGTGTCCTGGCACCGGCGCTACAGGAATATATGAAGGAAACGTGGGCTGTGAAATATGGAGACCATGGCCACAAGATCAGGTAGGAAACCCGTGAGTCAAGGATTTGGGCAAGTATAAGCCACTGTCTACGCGCTCTCCTGGGGTTTCTGATTCAAGGAGAACAAAGAATACATGGTCCGGATTCGATCAGTTCACCCGTTGAAACAGCGGTTCCTTTGTGCTTGGCCGAAACACCGTTTACGCGGGAGAAGTGATGTTTCACACATGGATGCAAGGTCAAAGTCATGGCCATAAGGGTGGAGTGCTTCGGGGTCAAAGGGGGAAGCGTGTAGAGGGTTGGAGTGGCGAGAGTGAAGGTAGGAGGCCTGATTGGTCGATGGCGTCGGTCGATCTGCGTCCGACAGGGAATGTGTGGCGCGTAAAAACAAACCGCATCCAAAGTGTCCCGACGCGCTCTGAGCTCCCCTTATCGGAGGAGTATGCTTCTTGCCCACTTGCGGGCTTCGACTTTCCGGCGTCATGGCAGCAGTCGTTGCCCCTCGCTCGAGCCAGCCCCAGGCTTTCATCTCTAGCTATGCTCCACGCCTGCGCGCCTATGGCAATTCCTTGCTCGCTCCAGTCTTCCCCCAAACCACCCAGATCCCCGTCGGACGGACCACTAAGCGCGGCACCACTGCTATCAATTACGCAGAAGATTTCGAAGACGATGATCAGGAGGATGGCGAAGGCTCGCGCCGCTTTACTGGCCTCCGCAGCCGGCAAAAGGAGGATCCTGCTGTCGAGAAGGCTGGTCCTGGGGTGCAACCGGGCAAAGAACTGACTGCGCCCATTGACGTTCAAGGGATATGGCGAGACTGGATGGGGAAGCCGAAGCGCGGACTGTCTGTCAACCTCACATGTCCAACTTAACGTGGGTTGGTTTCGCTGACGACAGTTGTACCAGCACCGAAAAACAGCTCCAAGTGCAATCTGCCCTTCCGCTGACTCTGATACCAATTCGCATTGATCTCGATATCGCGTCGTTCCGACCTGAAGCTCCTCTACCAACTCCGCAGAATGCCCGAGATTTTGGCATTGACGAAAACCTCCCGGCATACAAGCAGCCCGAATCCACTCCTGCTTATCGACTCAAGGATACATTTCTATGGAATCTACACGAAGCACTCATCACCCCCGATCAGTTTGCAAAGGTCTTTGTCGATGAGCTGGACTTTCCACTTGAGAGAAAAGCCACAATGGTGGCAACAATTGCAGCCCAGATACGGACCCAGCTAGAGGAATATGCCGGTGTTGCACTCCATCCGCTCTTCCATTCAACAAACGCTTCAAATGGCATTCCATCGAATACCGTTCAGCCTGCCAGGCCTACTTTATCGCGAGATCAATCGTCTACTCCAGCACCAGCAAACAGCTTTCTCGTGCCTCCAACAAGCGCATTAGCGACGCCTCAAGCCGCAAGTCCTTCTGCACAAAATGGCATCACCGCATCCGCCAAACCCATCCCCTCCGAAGACTTACTCAACCCGGACGACACCTACCGCTGCATCATCAATCTCAGCATCAACCTCATGAACCGCCTGTACACCGACAAATTCGAATGGTCTCTCCTCCACCCACCCGGCTTCGCCGAAATCTTCGCCAAGCAGACCTGCGCCGACATTGGCCTCTCCGGCGAATGGATCCCCGCCATGACCCACGCCATCTACGAGGCCGTGCTACGGCTGAAAAAGGAAGCGTGCGAGAACGGCGGGCTCGTGACGAGCGGCTACGGCGAGATCGACAACGACGCCGCCGAGGGCGCCGAGGCGGGCTGGCGCTACGATCCAGAGCACCTGGCGGACGAGTGGGAGCCGAAGGTAGAGGTGCTCTCGAAGGAGGAGATCGAGAAGCGTGAAGGCGACCGCGAACGCCAGATCCGCCGCCTGCGCAGAGAGACGGCCCGGTTTTCCAGCACAGCGAATATGGCGGGTGGCGTGCCGCAGGCGCAGCCCCAGACACAGAGCCAAACGGACTATTTCGGGAATGCGGAGGTGCAGGATCAGCCGATGGGGAGGGGTGAGCGGTCGAAGAAGAAGAGGAGGTTTAGGAGTCTGAGTCCGGTGGGGAGGGAGACGCCGGATGCGACAGCGGGCTACGGGGGCGGAGGGGGTTTATCTGACGCGTGAGTATCGGGGAAAGGACATGGGTATTTTAAAGAGGCTGACTTTTTTCTTAATAGCGAGCGGCCTGCTTGGCGCTGTTCTCATTGCGCGGTATGGGGTTCTGCTGTATGGGCAGTTCGCGACGGACCACGCGGACCGAGGGTAAGTGTTGTGCAGATGTTTCCATCTCATCAACAAGCTGACTCCACTAGACCCTATGCAATAATTGCGGTTTACTGTACGAACGCGACAAGAAACTATCCCCATGGTCGAAAGACTTGTTCGCTGGTGAACGACCTTATGGACTTCGATAGATGGACAAGGGCGGGAGGAAAGACATGAGAAGAATAGCCCCACCTATACACCCAACAAGGGCTAATGCGTCAGTCGACAGCCGTACAGGACTATATGAGCCACAAGGGTGTCGCGAAATGAGATGACTACCCACTTCAAGGCACCCAAGGTACTGCTTCCGATGCAGATGCAACACCACGTACTCTATGATCCATAATTTTCACGTATCAGTGTTGATCAGGATTTTTTAGCAAGATGAAAAAAGAGCCAGACACCAAATTTCAACGCTGACGGTAGAGATTACGGAATTTCGTACGATTGTATCACTACTTGTATGTGGAATGCACTATAATGGGACTACGTTATCCTACTAATGTAATTCTCATGCACTCAGCACTTCGGTTGTCACTTTGTTGAATATGATGAGTCTGCAGATGAATGTTGCACCTTTCAAAGGGCGAAAACACTATGTTTTATACCCATGACCTCCAAAATATCATTTGAATATCTATGAAGTATGCATTTCCAAAACAAAGAGCGAATAATATACTCCAAGGCCTTTGCACTCTTAACGAACAGCACGAAGCCACCAACGCCAACGCGTCTTAGGGAGCTCATCGACATCCTGCTCGCCCGCCCTATGAATCTCCCGTCCTTGCCACCTTCGGCTCCCGCTCATCCCCTCCCTCTTGGTCCTCCGCCGCCCTCTTCCTCCCTGCCACTACCACTGCCCCAGCGTTGCTACCCTCCTGCTTCATTTCCTCCTGCTTTCCCGCCCCCTGGCCCGCTGGGGTCGGCGTCGGCGTCGGCGTCGGCGTAGACGTCACGACGTGCTGCACCCGATTCCCGTTCCCGCGCACCACGACGCTGTAGTTCAGCCGCAGCTGCG
This sequence comes from Bathelium albidoporum, assembly GCA_021031095.1. NCBI lineage: Eukaryota > Fungi > Ascomycota > Dothideomycetes > Trypetheliales > Trypetheliaceae > Bathelium > Bathelium albidoporum. The sequence continues at coordinate 28,560 of JAGFVP010000010.1, forward strand.
CCCTGCCGCTGCTTCTCGGTAACGCTGACAGCGGCATTACATGTGGTGGTGTAGTAGCGGTGGTGGGGACGCCCGCCTGTATCTGCCGCAACGCGGCATACACTATGGGGGCTAGCGCGTGCGGGTTGAGCGCGGTGACGACGTTGTTGGAACCGTGGATGTGCGTGGAGGCGTCGATGTGGATTTCGGTCGTGATACCATGACTATTCACATCATTATTATTGCCGCTTCGCATGCCATCCTCGTCGTCATCGTCATCGGTAGCAGCATCGTCGTTGTCGGTTTCAGGGTAAGGAGGCGGGGGGGCGGTTTCTTGCGCAGAGGCGAGCTGTGGGAGCCGGGGGTTGGCGGCGAGGATGGCGATGAGTTCTCTAAGACGGGTTTGCGTTTGTGGGTCCATGCTCTCCATTGTATGTGAGATTGTGAGGAGGCCCTCTCTATGGAAAAGAGAGAGGGTTTGGTGAGATGCGTGCTTGGGAGGTGTGAGATGCGCGCCTATACTCTTTCTATTTGGCAAAGAAAGGATCTTGGGTGTTGCGCAGCGAGATGTGGGGTTGCGGTTGACCCCCTTCTACGAAGTAGAGAAAGGGATTCGCCGTGTCAGGTAGTGGATGATCAAGATCTATTTTTGTCTGTTGGTGGAATGAAGGGAAAGAAATGGTAGATTGGGAGGCAGCAGCTTTTTTATAGCCCGCACTGTGTGACTGTTTGACGGACTGCCGAGTCACAATAAGAAAGAGGACTGCTGTACGAGCCGCACCTACTAATAAACGCGAGAGGAGCATCAATCGAAAACCGTGCATCAATAGGGGCTTGCTCTGTCACAATGTGATGAATGCCTGCCACCGGCGCAGCGTGCATGCGGTCGCTATTGTTTGTGATCAAGATTCCTATTGTCGTCGGGAAACTTAACCCAGAGCGGTGCTCAATAGGGACCGGGGTCGTCTGCGCCAGACAGGGCTTGCATCGGCCTCGCGACCAGCACAACGGCACCTCTTAGCGTGTCGCGCATGGCAGAGCTGACCTGTCAGACGAGCTTCTGCCCGTAGCTTGGTTTTCTTGCTATTGTTGTGAGAAGCCAAACCCATGTGAGCCGTATTGATTTTCGCTGCCTATTGTTCTTGTCCGACGGCCGCTGATTGGCCGTATCTTTGAAACCTCGGCCGCGTCGGATGATCGGACCATTCCTACCGAAGCCACCGCACCATCTTCCTCTCCCATTTTTGCGGATATCATGTTCGAAGCCCATATGCCGCAGCAGTCAGATATCTGGCTGAGCTCTCACTTGGTTGGAGAGACGAATCAGGTTGTTGCTCAATCTTTCTCAGTTTCTGACGATTTTTGTTGCCTTGTGACTGTATTTCGTATCTGATCCCGAGTAGGTAAGGCAAAGAGGTACCAGCGACTCTCGCTGAGTCACTGCGGGTGATAAGCTCCAACTCCGCTTCTCCCCTTTCGCCTCAATCTTTAGTAACGCCCGAAATTTCCAAGCAACTCGTCATCTCATTCGCCGCTGTTCAGTCGCATCTTTCGCAGGCACCAGCGCACTCTGAACAATGTCGAGCCAGAAGAAGGCCATTTCTACAGATAAAGCGCCCGTTTTGCGACCCCCACAATTTCCATTTTCACAAGCTATTGTCCACAATGGCATCGTCTTTTGCTCAGGCAGCATTGGAATGGACCCCGCGACTAGTCAAGTAGTCGGCGGCACGGTGACTGACAGAACGGTACTACGTTCGTGACATCAGACGAGGCAGCACTCACATGACAGCAACAGGCACAAGCCCTTCGCAACTTATCTGCCGTCCTTGAGACTGCTGGCTCGAGCCTGAAGAACGTTCTGAAGGTGAACGTCTATATCACAACCATGGAGAATTTTCAGGCCATGAATAAGGGTTACCTGTACTTCTTTGAGGAACCGTTACCAGTTGGTCACCCGATATGCAACTTTTAGATTGGAGTTGACATTCGGTTTCCAGGCTCGGACTTGCGTCGCAGTCAAAGAACTGCCTCTAGGTACCGACGTGGAGATTGAGTGCATCGCTCATCTCTAAAGCCATGCATGGTCTGCATCTTTTTACATGACACTGATCATTCAGCTCGGAAGTACCAGGGGAGGCGATCTATATGTGTGTCTAAAAAAAAAACAGTCACCACACTTCCCAGGCATGTTTAGATGAGTGCATGTTTAGCGAAACCACCAGTTGACCTGTACCAATGTAAGCTACTAAAAATATAATATCTATGATGGCTTACCGATGCCGTAACGCCTTTGCCAACACCTCTGATACTATGCCACCATCCCTTCGGAATGAACAGTCCATCACCAGACTCCATACGAACTTCAAATTGACATGCAGCATCCCTGCCCCAAACAAGATCTTCTAGCGCCTGCTTCTCGTCTCCTTGCATCATTTCTGGACCTCGAAATGCTGCAGAACTACTACCCTGAGCTCGCATTTGAGCAGCTCGAAACATGTCGCGCCCCAAGCTCGGCTCGTAAAGACGGACAGCTTTGCTACCCGCAAGCTGAACGAATAGATTCGGGTTGGGATCCTTGTGCAAGGGTGTCATGGTAAACATGCCCATCCAAAGGTTGGCATTGTAGACGTCGCCTCGCCCAGCGAAACGCACGATATCTGGTGTTGGTAGATCCTCCCCAAGTTTCTTTGGAAGATCAGAGAGAGCGGCCTGAGCCAGGTAGAGGTCTGTAGACGCTGGGTCTTTGGTTTCATTGGCAGCATCTTTACACATTTGCTGTTCACACCACTCGATGAAATGTCCAAGTGGTGCCTCGAGCTGCTCAAACGTAGTCTCGGTCTGACCTGTTGTCTTTCGAGTCTGGGTCAACTCCAAAGGCACAGTGGCGTTGGCGAACGGAGACAAATATGATGTCTTCAGTCGCCACACCCTGGTGTCATTTTGATCATGCTCGAACCAATCACGTATGGCAGGAAGGGCGTTGAAGCATCCTCTCGGAAGGATAGCAGGTAGGGTGGGTTCAAATGCACGCTTGCGGAATGCCTCAACGGAGTCGTTGGGTAAGACGACGAAGGATCTGACTGCTGTGGCGCTGTACATTCTCCATCCTCGAGCAGAACGACGTGACCTTAGATATGGAATGTGAAGTCTCATGCGAAAGTACTGCTTCGGTGGCACGTGTATGATAATCACGCCCGTGCAAAGGGCAAGATGCCTTCGAGAATCATGAGTACACTAGGCTTTTCACGCTTTACCCAATATGTTCTAGGTTGGTGCTGAAATCTTCATTGAAAGGGCAACTACGGGCTCTTCAGCATTTCAAAATGTTGCATAGGCAGAACGGCTCGTTCAGCTCTCATTCAGTCAAGAAGCAGACTGGCAGCACTGCAGCGATGATGTCTGCAGATTTTGCGTGAAACCTTGAAAATTTGCTGAACTACATGTCATCTCCTTGCTCCAAGATTGACATGATAAGACAACTTCAATGTACTTTTCATAGTAACCATCCCGAAGGTAGATCGCCTTAAAGAACCAACCTTACTTTGAGCTTGTCACCCTTTACAATCTCCTCCTGTTTTCTCATGAGCTCTGGAAGGTCCCAGGTGCAATTGATGTATCGACCAGCCAACCAATCTCGCTTCTCTGATGCAAGATAGACCAGGGAATCGGCCGTCAGCTCCGGCGTGTCAACAAAGACTGAGATACCCATGTCAGAGTTGATGGACTTTGCTCAGCAGACGTAAACTTACCGGGCTTCAGCTCTTCAGACAAGCCATCAATCCCTCCGACGATGTCGGTTGGGATATTTCCTGGGTGGACTGAATATGCAAGCACCCCTTGCTCTCTATACTCCGCACACACAAATTCCGAAAGTCGCAGGATCGCGAGTTTGGATGTCTGATATGCATTTATGGCCGGGGAAATGAGGTGAGCTCCAACGCTACTGAGATTAATGATGGTCTTATCGCCGCCTTCGAGCATCAATGGTAGAAAAGCTCGCATTACGAGGTACGGGCCACGAAGGTTCACATTCAAGCAATTCCACCATGCTTCGGGATCACTATCTGTAATCGTAGCGCGATAGAAAATCCCAGCATTGTTGATGACGATATCCATGCGTCCAAAGGCTTTTCTCACCTCTGCGGCCGCGCGGTCAACGCTTTCGGCGCTTGCGACGTCGAGCTTCAGCGGTAAGATGTGGGGCAACGGTTTCTGCACTGCTGCTGCTGCGGCTTTGATTGCACGCTCAGTCTCGGAGAGATCAGACCTGGCGCCAATGGCAATGTAAGAGGCGCCGGCTCTGGCAAAGGAGACTGCCATTGCGCGGCCAAGGCCTTTGGAAGCGCCCGAGATGAAGACTGCCTTGCTGCTTAGTTTAGCCTTGGACGAGTCGATTGCGGGATACGTGTCGTTGTGGACCGCGGAAGTCACGTCATAATCGCCTGGCAAATGATATAAGTTTGCGCAACAGGTTGTATAAAGTACAACTTACCTGGACCTTCAAGTGGGTTTGGGGTTCCTCTTGGCGGAGGCATTATTGCAGAGGTCTGACGAATTCACGACAACTTGTATAGATAGATTAGAGACTGAACTAGAACGACAAAAGCTTGCGAACCAGCTTAAAATGCTCACTTGTATTCATACGTACCACGACACTCAGTGTTGCACGGACGTACCACTTATAAAGTAGGGCTTACCTAGCAAGACTTGGGTTAGTCGTCTTGCTTCGGGGTTAACACCGGAGACGTGGATGACCCGCTTCCCACTGCGACAATTCTGGCGTCTCGCACAGAGAACGTGATGTCGACTAGAAGATCTTCGATCCCGGGATATCTTATTGGCCTATCTAGGCGTTTTCCCAGTAAAAAGTCGTGGTTGGCCGGCTACTGAACGACACAGGCGTAGTCCCAACAGGCACAAAGTCCCTTATGTCCGACACCAACGTCTTTGGCGGTGTCGTAACGCCCTTGGATCGTAGCTTTATCCATCAACTCTGACATTTCGACCATGTCTATGAGTCTGAGACATATTTGATCTTGTTGCAGTCTCCAAACTTGCATACGCAATCATCGAATTATGATTTGTCAGCCCACTCTCTCATCCGCAACCACTGCACTATCGATGACTCAGTTGAAGTCGTTGAGCACGAGGGCGGCTGTAACAATGCACACCAATGTCTCTGCTTCCTCAATGACATGATCCGAGCTGAGCATCTCCGCCCTTTTTGCTCGAAGAGTCATCTATCAGCTCGCACAGCTGATAGATGAATTTCCCCGCTGCACACCGATGGATTGCGTGTCGGCTTGCATCACCGCTCTCCTCCAAGACGTTCAGATCAATATATGATGAAAAAATGCTGCAGATCCATCCAGTCAACTTGAGCTCCCTCACCTATCCAGAAGCTAGGCAGCAGAATTTCATGGGTGCTGCCCCAGGTATCAGTGACTCCTGCTCAGGCATCAGTATTAACCATGTGGTACCTTAGGCATCCGTGTTTTGCTTGGGTAAATATATGCTCCAGATTCAACTTCAGAATTTCTTATCAGTACGCAATAGTTCTCGTTCCAATTTAAGAACGATCATTATCTATCATTATCCATCTGTGACAGTTTAACAAACCCCAACATGGCAACTATTCACGGCCTCCCAGAAGCGCAGTCGACAGTGGTCTTGCACTCAAAGTCATATGTCGTTCCCCAGACACCAACAGTCGTTGTTTGTGTCGATGGCTTCGATCCAGAGTACCTGGAGAAGGGGATCGCTGATGGACTGATGCCTAACTGCAAGAAATTCATCGAGACGGGTTTCCATACAACAGCCAATGTCGTCATGCCATCATTGACCAACCCCAACAATACCTCCATCATAACAGGTGTTCCGACCGCGGTACACGGCATATCTGGAAACTACTTCCTGGACCGTGAAACAGGGAAAGAAGTCATGATCACAGACGTGTCTCTTCTCCAAGGCTCCACCATCTTAGCAGAGATGTCAAAGCAAGGCGTACGCGTAGCCGCTGTGACAGCCAAGGACAAGCTGCGTCGCCTACTTTGCTACGGGCTCAAGAATGGCATCTGTTTCTCTAGCCAGTATGCTGGGAAGTGTACGATGGCAGAGAATGGCATTGAGAATGTGGAATCCTGGATGGGCCGACCAGCGCCTAGTCAGTACTCTGCCGACCTGTCACTGTATGTCCTGGATGCTGGGGTAAAGCTGCTCGAGGAGAACCGCGCCGACCTGTTCTATCTGACCCTCTCCGACTACGTCCAGCACAAATATGCGCCAAGAGAACCCGAGGCAAATGAATTTCTCGCTGCGCTCGACGAGCGGCTGGGAAAGCTGGCGAGCCTCGGCGCTGTGGTGGCCGTGACTGGAGATCATGGGATGAGCAGTAAATCCAACGATGATGGCAGTCCAAATGTTTTGTACTTGCAGGACGAGCTCGAATCTCGGTTTGGCGACGGATGTGCAAGAGTGATTTGTCCGATTGCCGATCCCTTCGTCAAACATCATGGTGCTCTCGGTTCCTTCGTCCGAGTTTACGTTCGTCAGACGAGCGACGTCCCAGCAATGATCGATCTCTGCAAGAGCTTTCCCCAGGTGGAAATTGTACTGACCGGAGCAGAGGCAGCGACAAATTTTGAGATGCCCTTGGACAGGGAAGGTGATTTCGTTGTTGTTTCGGTAGGCATTGCAGTCGTCGGAGCTAAGAAGGTTGAACACGACCTGACACAGCTCGGCAATCACAAGTTGAGATCTCACGGAGGCTTGTCAGAGCAGTCGGTACCGCTGATCATGTCAAAACCAGTCCGTGACCACGAGGCTGCCTCTAAGAAGTCATGGAGGAATTTCAATGCCTTTGACTTAGCCCTCAATTGGTAGCTGTCACGTTTGGCAGGTAGGGAAATTGGGATGTTCTCCATCAGTCCAACATGGTTATCTGTGCCCAAGCTCCACGATTGTTGGGTTGTGATTTGGTCTTCTTCGAGCCTTCCGGTGTCGCTCTTTAAGGATATTTTTGTGCTTATTGCAAGTTACGTACATTCGCTTTGAAATTTAGCTCAATACTAGAGAGAACAGTCTTACTATCGCCGCTTTTAGAATGCCATGTAGAAATTGACGATTTGCGTTCGACATTATCTTACACTCTTTGCATCTATCTCAAAACCGAGATGTGACCTCGTAGGAATCAATTCAAGTTCAATCCGATCAGACAGAATTGTCGTCTCAGCTGCAAGTATAGAATACAACGAATGCGGGGTAGCGTGTCGCACCTGGCTTTGCTATGAAAAGCGAAAACTGCAAAAGGGCAGCGAGACTACCTCTTGAGAAGGTTAAAGATGCCAAAACCCCCACTGTTCTTCAAGCGCAAAGACGCGTTGCCGAAATATCGGTATTGTCTCTAAAACCATAGCACAGACGAAGTCGTGAGTTTCGGATGCCATGTTCGTTCTCAAATAACATATATCATTTCTTTGCTTGATTGCCAATAAAAGTCGACATTAGGGCCAGAATATTTCACATTATATTCCCTACGGCGAAGACAGAAGACTTGTGGTTTTGGTAATTTCTTGTATCAATCGACCCAAATATCTACGGCTGCAGACTCAGAAACAGATGCTTAATCGGAATTAGCGTTTGTTTACCTAGGTATTCTAAAACGCCCACCCACTCACCATTGCATGGTTTGTAAAAAAACCGGATTTTGCACAAAGCATATGACCCAGTGCTCTTATCATAAGAAGGTGTACTACAACATCAGAGGGACAAGAGGTTATCCAAATAGCTGCCATCTATGCGTCCGTAAGAGAGCACGTGCCATGACGCAGACAGGGGACGAGCATGCGCTGGATGACCCAGATTAATCTGGCATCCCTTCGCAGGAAGTTGAGGATGAGCGACAGGAAGGGATAGAGGAAGATGAGGAAGAAGACACAGAGTCTCTCAGGGCAGAGGCACTCGTCATCGCGAATGAAGTTACCAAAGAACTACGCGAAGGGATCAGTGTAGTGAATCTGGAGTTTCTAGCTCACGGCGGGTACAATCATGTTTGGGTCGCCACATGTCGTACTGTATGTTTATGCCATAAAGAACGAATATTTTCCTACGAATACATCATACTGACTATTGCTAAGGGGATTACCCAAACACAGACCGAGGCTACCCAAGATAAACTCTTTGTATTTCGGATTCCACGAGATGCATCGTCAATATAGCCTTACCAATTGCGGCACGATGTTGCTTGTTTGCAATTCATCGCCGAAAACTTGCCCAACATTCCGGCACCGAAAGAGGTCAAAGGCTGAGCATGGTCTGGCCTCTGCTGGCAGAAGAGGAGAAGCCTACTATATGTTGGGAGATCACCAACGTCATCGCAGACCTCGGAGAGACAAGGTTTCAATCAATCAGTGGACTGGACCCACAGATGACTGTGGGTCCTACTATCGAAGCGGCAAAGATATTTAATGGTCGAGTATGCTCAAGCCCCTCAAGAACTCTTGAAACGTACTAACAAACCTTGCAGCCCAAGTTCCATTCTCCACAGAACTATAAGATTGGACCGTACCAAAATAGCATGGACTACGTGATCTCTTGCCATGACCGCGAGATATACTACTATACGCACGCCGATAGCGATGGCATAATTCAGGAAGCCTTTGAGCAGACTTCCGTCAAGAATTTTGTAACGAAACTGAAGCTGGAACGACAAGCCTTGGTAGACGAGGATTTGATATTCCAGAAAATTGATGCCGAACCCCTCGTTCTTGTTCATGAAGATTTCCATGCGAGAAATATGCTCGTACAAGAAGGACATCTTGTAGGGGTCTTAGACTGGGGGTTTTCCGGTGTGTATCCACTGAGTGAACTTTTGGGGCTAACCAGTATCCTTCGAAGCTCGTCGCCTGGCCGAGACGAATCTACAGAAGAATAAGACAAATGGCAGAAGCGCTGTCAAGACAATATTACGGCTATTCTACGACAGAGGGCATGGAGAAGCGATGACATCAACACGGCCATGAGTGATGGACACCCGTTAATGCAGAAGGCAAGATCGATAATGTTTCCAGATTTTGCAGACGCTGAAGAAGTAGAGAATCGCGAATCTTGAGTCATTTGGTACTGTCATTGTTTCATTTTCCTTCTCCTCTTCCGGCGTAATGTTTAGCTAGTAGTCAATTTTGTCGAGCCAGCAGTGGTTAAGGTTACTATCATACCAGCCCTCTGATATTCAGTCCCAGATGAGGCCATTTGCAGATTGATAAGATTGACTCTTGTTTTCAGCTCAGATATCTTGGTCCTTGATAGCGACAGAGTCGAATGTCGATCACGCAAAATCCGTGCCGATCCTATGTTTTCTGGAGCAGTAAGTTGCAATGTTAGATTGGATTTCGTTCCGTCTCATTCTGGGCTATTTGCTGCGTGGCCTCTAACTCAGGGAACAAGTAGATAACTTATGCGATTATTAGCCATGCTGCTCCATAGAATCGAGTTCAAGCTTCGCCTCAAGGGGCCGCGTCCAGCTGCCACGCCTCTGCACGTGTCATTGCTGGATTGCATCGGAAATCATTTACCCCCCCCCTCCTCCCCACTTGAAGGATTCCGATGGGGATGCGTGACGTTCCATTAGCAAAAGCGTCCTAACATTAGATCACTTCAGCTAAGGCATGCAAAGTTTGTGCCGAGCACGTCATGCGTATCTCTCTGGAGGGGCTCATTGCTCTTGTCCTTCTTGGCGGCCAACATCCAAAGACTTACAAGGTTGCCATATATCCCGCGCTCGGCTGGTGTGTGATAAGCTGCACCGGTCACGGCACACGTGTTGACGAATGACCTATGCAGTCGAATATTGTTTTTTGTCCTTGCAGACTTGACCACTCTCTATGCATGACGAGGCTGTCATCATTTAGTGTGATATAGAATAGCGCTTGAACATCACTGCTGCAAGGAGTCTTACGCGGCTCTCTCGTGGCTTTCTCAGCATGCAAGGCTGCCGGCAGCCTAACGCGGGGCAAGTGAACTCTTCAGTGGCTAGACTTGATGGCTACGTACGCTAAGGCTAATGCGTTGGCTGGGCGCTGTTTGTAAAGCGTATCTGGTGATTCGTTTGTCGGCTTTGTTCTCAGCTTGACGAGGCGGAACGGCACAGTCTCACACACCGGAAATCTTACCTACGTGCCGGTGGGCACATCAGCCTTCGATTTGAAGACCCTCGTACCAGCCTAGCAATCACGGTGCGAGCATGAACATCGGGTCTCCTCTGTCCCGTCCAGTAATCGCGTTGGATTGACTTTCCATCCTCAACGTCCTCGAGCCGATGACCAAGAGGACAATCTTTTGGATGGCTCAGGCTGTCGGCACTGAATCTTATGGGATCGTACGAAATATACTTGAATATAATCCCGTGCCCAGGAATCACTAAAAAAAAAAAAAAAAAAAAAAAGAACCTGATCGGTTGATGCTGCCGGAGATCTCCTCACTCTGACTGCTCCCTCCGCAGTCTAGACCAACATGCTCATGCCGCCCCCAACTACAGGACGTCGACAGTCCCACGTTTTCAGTGCTCTTCCGCGATATCAACGTGTGAGTGGAACGGGTCTACCGAGTGGGAAGGACATTTATGATACATCGCAGTAAGCGGGCGTGCCCAAATAAATAATGAGCTAAATTATTGATGGCAATTAGCCATTTTAAGGGCAATGTTTTCAGTATTATCAACACCAACAATCGAACGTGCCCAACCGCTGCTCGGATGGTGGCGCTAGCGGACATCGATCTATTGTCTTACATTTGAGCAGTGGGTACGATACTGGGGTCCCTTTAACCAGCCAAAATCTGCGTTCTATTCCAGTTCCCTATTGCCGAGACCTGAGACCATATCCCGGTGCAGCTGCAGTGGAGAAAGTCGGCTGACAGGCTTCTATGCCTCTTGGCGTAGGACTTCTACCTTGTCCAACCTTGTCCAGTGACTATTGCTTCTTACATGCTCCCATATCTCAACAAAAGTTATTGTCATGGCCACTGGGTTCGATTACTTGAAGGTCGCAAACGATTTCTGCCGAATATGCTTAATAACAGCCCATCGTGTCGTACCATTCTGGCATAAAAGAGCAAAGCTTGGCTTTGCGTGTGCAATGACAGACCGAATTTGGTGAGGGCACAGGAGGAGCTGCTCACACGTGGTACCAAATGACTGCGCCTCTGGCCCTATTATGCCCTGGTCATGTTTGCTGGTTCGGTAGCCTGATCCCAGCAAGCCGCGCTGCGTCTACGACCTTGACTGCTTATCACACAGCGCATGATGGCGGACGTGAGGATCGTCGGACCGCTGCCAGTATCCGTACTTGTGCATTGGTAGACTATTGCGTGTCCCCAAAGGCACTCGCAGCTGGACCATGGGATTTGAGTCATATTTCGTCTCTTCCACAGAAAACATCCTTTGAGTTGGAAGTAAGTGATTTCACTTGAAATCTGATTATTTTCTGTGTTGCCTCAAACAGACTGGCGGAACGTGCCGATAGACGTCTGTAAAAACTGGTTTCATAGACCCAGATTCATCATGCAGCTCTACCTGTTCGAGGTAAACCCCTGGGTATTTGACACGGAGAGGTTTCTTAAAGTGCCAACTACACCGCGTCCCATTGTTGGTGGACGTCCAAAGTGCGCGTGATGTTGCACTCACTGTCGATATTCTGCCGCGGTGCGCCCTCGGTGAATACTGGGAGAGATTTCGTCTTCTGGTCGACAATCGTATCGGAACTTTCGCTCGTGACTCCACCGTGACTGTGCTTGACATGTTTGCGGGGATAATCATATAGCTGATAGTTGGTCTTCTTACGCTTGCCGAGAATCAGGTAGACGAGCTGTGGAAGAGTTGGTATGCAGGCACACACAATGACCACCATGGTCTCGATGCTGGTGGGTTGATTAACAACTGCATATGCCAGTGTTCGGAAGACCTCGAACTTACAATGTCCAGATAACAAGGCCAAAGAAGTCCCAGGTGAAGTCAGGGAGCTTCTGCAGTGGAAGTTGCGTTACCTTAACTATGGCACATGCCATAGCTCTATACTCAATGAGTAGATATTCTTCGGCTATACTAATGACCCAGGGTACTCACATAACACCAAGTCCCATAAGCACTGAGATACCAATCTTGCGATTTTGCGGCATTTGTAGGTTCCAAAAGACCGTGCATGGAAAGACTGCAAGACAGAGATCCACAAAGGCAGACCAGGCTATATGTGCATTAGTATGTATCAAAGAGTGGCAAGGGGGAAAAGGTTACGCACATCCAGCAAAGATCGAAAAGTTGATGGAGACATTTGGGTTCCAGCATTTTGCCGGGATTTCGGGTTTCCAGATATGCTTTGGTGGATCACATTGTACAAAGTTGAGGATGGTTGCCACAGCAGAAGACGCGAAAAGTATGCCGATTATTGAATATAGGAACCAGACACCACGTTTTTGTGGGCCCATCAATTTGATGATGAGCCTTGTCACGGCCCATTTCGGCAGACAGTAGGCAAAGATGCCAATGGGCTCCATGATGGAGCCTAGATACGCGATTCTCTCGACCTGCTCCTTCTGAAGGAAGACAATGTGATGGCCAAGACCGTGGGCTACAGCAGTAGTGGCTAATGCGACTGGGACGATAAGTAGTACCTTTTTCGAATTGTCAATATGGTCGTTCAAAGTCGTCTTGAAGACCGGCCTACCAGTGCAAACACGACAACAGCGTCGTCAAACCCCGGGTTCCGGGTGATGAGCCAGCGCGTGAACAACCTTGCGGCGACGAAGAGGGTTGAGATGGCTACACATGTCCAACTGATCGCGTTTATGGCAGGACCGCGATTTTGCTCGGGCGAAATAGCAGAAGCAGACATGGCCGCAGAGCCCAAAGCTCTGGTAGAGGAAACAAGCGGGGCCCGTAGACAAGGATGACAGACGCAAGGGTTGACAGTATATAGAAATTACTTGGTGCCTTGCAGCCAATCTAGACTTGTTGCGTCTTCGGCAAGTTAAATACCAAAATGAACATCGCCAGGTGAGAACAGCCTGGCTGCTGAGGCCAGAACCAAGATAAGTGGAGTCCCGCATGGCCAAGATGGAATGCAAGTGGCTGTGATGCAAGTAAGCCGATCTGCGGAGGAGAGATGCCAGTTATAGCACCAACGCACTCTACTTACCTGTGCCGCGCACCTGCATGGCTCCAGTACCTTGGACGCCCGTCATTGGCCGGCGAGCGTTCAGCTTCGTTGCTTGGCTAGTAAGAATTGGTGTTCTGGGCTCATATATCTCTTCGGGGCAACTGTTGTGGGTCTTGCATCCGACCTAGGGCGCCTTAGGGTAGTGATAACACATGGGTCGGGTCGAATTAGGTCAAAGGAGCGCAAAGATCAGGCATGATCACGGTTGAGCCCCAGGCAGCTTCACAACCTCCCGTTCAGAGAAGCGGCAGAGATCCAGACGCGAGTGTTGCACAGAATTACTAGCTAAATAGAATGGTGCCTTCTAAGACCCACATCTTGTTGTTGGTGAAAGCATTTATAGCAACCCAAAGGCCATACCTTTGCACGGTCTTCGCTTCGCTGTACATTTACTCGCCCACATAGGGACGCTGTCATCATGGCTACGCAAACGGAGGTCAGCGCCGACACTCTGATATCTGCAATTGCAGCAGAAGGGAAGAAGCTGGCGAATCAAGAGCCCGGAGCGCGAGAAAAGATCATTTCGCAAGCACGCGAACTGATTGCGACCCTCGAAACGCCCTTGGAGACGCTGCTTTGGTACGTATGGGCAGAGGTAGGTTTTCCCTCTGGCCACCGATTCATTGTGTGAAGGGGTTCGATTGCTAATGAATTTGGGTAGCCGGGCCGTTATGTTGCCCTGCGTGTAGCCTTAGACTTGAAGCTGTTCGAGACGTTGGCTGCGGAAGGAGGCCGTCCCAAGACGATTGCGGAGCTCGCCGCACCGACGGGTGCTGACCTAAACCTTGTTCACCGGCTGGCGCGTCAGCTTGGAGCAACGGGTGTCATTCGCGAACTTTCGAAGCAAACGTATGCAGCCAACACTTTGTCTGAGGCGCTTGCCCAGCCAAAATACCAGGGTGCGGTGAGATTTAGGTGAGCCTGTACTGCTAATGGCGGAATGATTGTCATTTCCAACTCATGCGTATATCGCTGCTGACTTGAGATGCGACTAGCTATGATATTTCAATGCCCGTGAATGCTGGGTTGCCCTCCTATTTCAAGGAGCGTGGCTTCAAAACCCCCAAAAATGCTCTAGATGGGCCATGGCAACATGTTCACGGCCCGGGCCATCCGTTTGAGTGGTTGAATAAGCATCCAGATGTATTCGAGGCATTCTTCTTATATATCTATGCACAGCGGAATGAACGACCAAGCTGGACGGATGCCGACTTCTATCCCGTCCACGAGCGCTTGATCAAAGGGCTGGTCCCAGAAGGCGACGAGTCCGTGCTGGTTGATATTGGTGGAGCAACGGGACAGTGCTTGCAGGAGTTCCTTGAAAGAGTTCCAGAGTGGAAGGGAAGACTGGTATTGCAGGAACAGGAGCCCGTGATACAGCAAAGCAAGGGACTAGATCCACGTATTGAGTTACAGGTGTACGATTTCTTCACTCCGCAGCCCATCAAAGGTTCGTTCCCGTTGCGTTCGAACACAGAATCTTCTCCAACTTACTCTCTTCCAGGCGCGCGTGCTTACTATCTTCGTAATATTCTACATGACTGGCCTGATGAGCGTGCTCTCGATATTCTAGCCCGGTTGAAGGCTGTCCTGAAGCCCGGCTACTCGAAGATATTGCTTAATGAGTGCGTCGTCGCGGACGAGAACCCTGCCTGGCAGCATACTTCTCTCGATACCCAAATGCTGGCGATCACCGCGGCGCAGGAGCGTACCGAGTCGCAATGGCACAAGCTAATTGCAAGTGCAGGGCTGAAAGTGGCGGGTATCTGGAACAAGGGTAAGGGTAACGAGGGGCTTATCGAAGTCGTAATCTAGATCATGTAGCTTGAGTCCAACCTATCAGTGACAATGAGAGAGACGCCCCCCCGTCCTTGAACGGGAAATCGACCGTTGCCTGTCCCGATCGGCGACGGGATACGGTGTTTGATTATATGCAGAATAATACGCCGTGTGTGCCTCTCAGACTGCAAGCAATGATCATGCTCTGGATATGGGGCCAAGAATGCCGGTTCCGTGCTGACACGGCAAGTCCTCACTAGTAGCTTCCTCGATGCTGCAATGACTGCTAGAGCCTGTGGAGCTCGAGAGAGCTTCAACTGTATGGATAAAGAGCGTATAAAAACCGTCCAGTCTTCACCATGCGATCACACGCTGACAGACGTTCTCTTGCTGTTTCCGATATCATTGCAAAATTATGGCGACCGAAGTGAAGGCCAAAATGAAGTCTAATCAAGACTCAAGCTCCCATGTCCGCCATTTCTCTTATCAGCCTCCTGAGAAGGGCTGGGTCTCATATCTTCCGTCCTCATGGGTTCCGTATATCCAGTTGACTAGGTTGACTCCGGGAGCTGGGCTGTGGCTCATCATCTTCCCTCATGTGTTCGGTGTCTTGCACGCGGCTGTCCTGCGTGGTTCTTCTCCCGCGGATACGCTTCGTGTCACTGCTATACTCTTAGGCGGTTGCTTATTCCTCTCCAATGCGATCCATATCTGGAACGACGTCGTCGACGCCCCACTCGACGCACAGATCCCTCGCACTGCCACTCGACCGATCCCACGTGGCGCTGTGTCACGTCCAGCCGCCGTACTTTTCACTGGAACTCAGGCCATTGCGGGTTTGGCTTTCTTCCTGCCGCTAGGCTGGGAGAGCTTCCTCTGGTCATTGCCAGGTATAGCCTTCCATGCTTGGTATCCTTTCGCCAAGCGCGTGACGTACTATCCACAGGTCTCTTTGGGGCTTGCCCTCGCTTGGGGGGTTCTGACAGGAGAGGTGGTCATGGGTATCGATCCGATACAAGAGTACGAAAACCGTCCCGAGGTCGCGGCCTCCGTTCTCAGCTTGGTCCTAGCAATCATATTGTGGCCTGTGATCTATGACACCGTGTACGCACATGAAGACGTGGAAGAGGACATGAAGGTTGGGATCAAGAGCATGGCGGTACTGTATTATGGCCGCGCGAAACCGCTTCTCTGGAAGCTCGTTGCGGTCATGACAGGCCTGTTAGGTGTTTCCGGGTATCTGGTTCATCTAGGCGCATCGTACTATGTAGTTTCTGTGGCTACGTCGGGTGCTACCTTGGGGGTTATGCTTGATAGAGTGCAGCTCGACGACGCGGATAGCTGCGACTGGTGGTTCCTGATTGAGTTTTGGTTTGTGGGTGGGGCGATCACGGGCGGTTTGCTGGGCGAGTACGCTCTCAAACTGTGACGTTGAGCACCTTTCCTTTGATCTAGGTGGCGTAGGTATCTATATGGCCGGATTGAAAGAGCGGCACACGCAAATCTCGGAACCTCGCACACTCTGACTCTCATGGACTTGGAGTTTAGTGCACGATCCTAAATTCATTATCACGTTTGAGTAAGTAGGGAGTAGATCCGAATTTCCAGCCATCGTGGCGGAATGCCTTCCGCCATGACTGGGTTGCAGTAAAATCCACCAGACTGAATAGCTGTCCACAACTTAATAAAAATATCAGGATGTGGAATGTTGTGGGTATCCCGACTGCGAAATGGATTTCAGCAGCAATTCGCAAACTCACGGACAGCAAATGCATCAGGTAAATGAACAACCAGTCTGCTATTCAATTTGCCGATCAGTTTGCTGCTGTCATAAAATTCCCTAGTAGTAAATATACCAGCCAAGCATCCCAGTTTATATCCTAAAGATGTTGTTCCAAGAGGTGCTGGTTGCTTTTGAGCAAATAGAAAAATGTACATACTATGCAGTAAAAAGAAATTACTTAGGAATTACTAGTTCATTACTCTAATATTTCGAAGAAAACTCTGGAGATTCATTGTCTTCTTATTAAAACCCTGATTATACGGTTTTTGACGTTTTATTTACAGCTTCAGAAGCTGTGGTGTAGCTATTCACAATCAGCCTGGTCTGTACTGGCCGCGCATTGAACCTGCAGATATTAGAAAAGAACATCGTGTGCGAAATTGCATACTATGTAAGCTTAAAGTCTGCTGGAAAGCGTTTCTATAGCAACAGCTGTCAAGGGGATAGGCTTAGTCATGAAGCTTTCATCAGATCGCCTATTTCATCTGTTCATGAGTCGATCTGTACGCTTGAGCAGCGAGCTACGATCAGCGCAATTCATCAACACGGGACCTGACTATGATGAGAATGGAATGAGATTTGAGCTTCATATTCTGAGCTGAGTGCTTGACAGATAGTGAAATAGTAAATACTATTAATAACTTTCCTTCACTGCTTAGCGGGATGGGAGGGGATCTTGATGTGATGAGACTGTGATAGTTCAGTACATATCAATTAGAAACCTTATTGAATAGTTTAACAAATTTTGACGATTTTTTTACAGACTTATATTAGTATGTAGTTTGCTTTGTGTGTTTGTGTGTGAACTGACTATGGCTGAGATGAGGATGTGGCTGAGCGAACACGAGCCAACCGCTGCGCTTGAGAGGTGTCTGAATTTGGAACCGCTTACAACTACCTCAAACCTTTAGGCCTTAACTTGCTTCTATGATCCAAGTCCACAGCTAATTGCCATCGTCAGACGACTGCAGGTTACATCTCCCGAAATGAGCCAGAAGATAAATCCCTCTCGCTTCTACTTTGAATGGAAAGGCCACCCTCTCTCTGATATCTCCACTTTCCTTTCCACAACTCTCTCGTCCAGACCGACCAAGCCTATCATTTATCTCGTCGGTGATTCTTCTTTGGACAACAAAGCCTGGGTAACGTCTAGCGGTCCCAGTGGCGACTCCCTTTCTGTCCCTATACCTGAGATTTACGGCTCTGTACTTGCGCGGCCACATGCGAAGCCTGATGTCGCCTTTTGGCTGAATCATCTCCTGGGCGATCGTGCAACTGTGCTGAACCTAGCCGTTGAGGAGTCCATGCTAAGGGAGCGGTCAGAAGATCTCCTGGAACATGACAAGTTCGTTCGGAACAATATCCGTGCTGAAGATATCTTGGTCGTGTCTGTAGGCGCCAATGATATTGCTCTGAAACCGACGTTGATGACTGTATTGCACATGCTGGTGCTGGCATGGTTGACGCCTCGCCGGTCTCTGGAACGTGGAAATGCGTGGTCATTGGGCTACTTTATCAGGCTATTCAAGGACCAGATAGAAGAGTATATCTCTAAGGTGCTCGAAAAACAGAAACCTCGGGCCGTTCTTGTGTGCATGATATACTTCCCATTGGAGGCTAGTGCGTCTCATCAAAGGAGTTGGGCGGACTTACCGTTGAGATTACTCGGCTACAATGGATCTCCGGGACAACTGCAAACCGCTATTAGGATGATGTATGAGCTCGCGACATCACACATTCGAATTTCCGGGACCAAAATCGTACCTTGTGCTCTATTTAATGTAATGGATGGCAAAAGGGCAGAAGACTACACCGCGAGGGTTGAGCCGAGCACGAAAGGGGGCCGCAGGATGGCATTGAAGCTGAACGAACTCCTGGATCCTTTCATTGCGGCAAAGCAAGATTCATGAGCCACTGAGGAACTCCAGTGGAAAGAGCCGCAACCTGGGATGACTTTTATCTGACGTTCCCACTCCCCCTCCGCGTGCATCCGCCGAACCTCCTTACCACTTGATTCCTCTGTCGCCTCCAGTGACATCCTTGGAAAATAATAGTCCACTCGCTTTGGTACTTGCTCCAGCTATTCAGCTTCAGCCGAGCCACTGGTAACGCGATTAATTGTGGTTAGAAATCCAATGATTAGGTATTACTTTTCGACAATGTAAGATTTGGATCGGACGGCTCTCTTCAGTCTACCTAGTCAACCCAATCTAGATGCTTTAGTATTTTGGGGAAGCCGTTGTCGAAGATGCCTCTACCGTACAGCAATCGGTTGCAACGGGATAAGACTGTGATGGTGACCACCGTTCGCCCTGCCGTATACGAGGCTATCGGACCTTAGCGCGGAAATCGACTTCGATTGCACTAACGTCCGGCTGTTATTATCGAATTCACCAAGTCATACATGCAGCACTACAAGCACTACGAGCACTACTGCTAGAAGCCCGCAAACAACCCGACGCTCGCTCTTACTGTACGGCGGCCGTGGCTCTAAATTTTCGAGGGTTCGTTCCAGATTTACTCCGGCATGCCGGACTCCAATAGATACTGGATGGTAGGATCTCTTGTATAATAAATAGGAACACGTTCTCTCGTTCAAGTCGTTCATTCAAAAACCCAACTTTTCCCATCCAATTCCTCTTACTAGGTAACTTAACATCCATTATTTTTGTGCATCCGTATATCTTAAAAGAGCGTCAATTATGTTCTACCTTCTTCTTTCACTTCCGTATTACTGCTGGATCCTAGGGGCAGTCTCGGTATATCTGTCATATCCTACCCAGAGCACAAATCTTCTGACCTTCAGCACAGGTCTGGTTATCGCTCAACGTCTACCGCCTAACCCTGCACCCTCTTGCCCAATTTCCTGGCCCTAGACTCGCTGCCCTTACTCCCTTTACTATGCCTATTGGATTTTCTTTGGCCGGCTTCCTGAAAATTGCGAATCTCTCTTCTCGAAATACAATACGTCCATTCTGCGGATCTCTCCGAGCCAACTCGTCTTTCCCACACCTCAAAGCCTTAGGGATACCATCGGGCGACATTATGATGCGTACCGCGGAAACTTTGCATTACGCGTGCTCGGGTTTACCTCGACCACAGTCAGCAGCATCCGCGATCCCGCTGTCCATCGGCGGAAGCGAAAATTCATGAATCCTGGCTTCTCCGCCACCACACTAGCAAAGCAAGAACGACAAGCTGGTCGAAAAGGTAGCTGCTACAGAAGGTGAGCCATTCAACGTGTGTAGTTACTTTGATTGTGTTATATCGGACATCATCGGAAGGCTGTCATTTGGTGCCGACTTCTCAATGCTCGACAGGCCCGATTCGCATGAGTTCCTTCATGTTTTGCCAGACGCGTTAGAGTTGTTCGTTATTGCGCAAAGCATTCCAGAGGTGTTTCGGTTTCTAACGTTCCTGTATCAATATGGACCAAAGTTTCTCACGCCAAAAGCGTTCCGTGGTGTGGCAGACTATGCGTCGCGACTTATGTACGAAAGAGCGGAGAGGGATGAGAACGACACCAAGGAAGATCGTATCGATACCATGAGCATGATAATGAATGGGGCCAAAGACGTCAAAGACGAGCCCACGAAGGTGGATCAAGCTGAAGTGCTGGGTGAAGCAACCATGCTCGTCGCAGGTGGTGGAGATACCGTAGCTACTGCGCTGTCTATGACAATGTGGAACCTTGGCACCCACGAAGATATCTATAAGGACCTGCAGAAGCAGATCCGAGATGCTTTTCTGTCATTCGAAAGCATCACTTCCAAAGCGGTCACATCGAAAGTTCCGCTGGTCGACGCAGTCATCAATGAGTCGATGCGCTTGAATACTGTCCTACCGGGCCCAATGTGGCGATGCACGGAGAAGTCGATTGTCATTGACGGTCAGCTCATTCCGCCGGAGACCGAAGTAGGCGTAGTGAGATTATCGCTCTTTCATAACAAGGACCAAATCCACAAGCCAAACGAATTCATACTCCGTATGTGGATGGAGGATACGGGTGATGACCTAGAGGCATGCCAGCCGTTCGGATTCGGGCCCCGCACATGCATTGGACAATACTTGGCGGTGGTGGAGATGAGGTTGATTCTGACAAAGCTGTTGTGGAAGTTTGATTGGGAACTAATGACAAAGGAGGTTGACAACCCCGAATACGTGGTCACGTACCGTGTACCGCTACTCTTCAAGGCAGTGCCGCGGCTTTCCGACTAGAAATCCCCTGATGAGTGATATGGAACATGCTAAATTACGTGGCAAAGTCGATGGAGGGAATGGAGCGTTTGGTCCATTCTGGAAATATACAGACGCGATTTTCATTTATAAGACTAGAAATCGAGCGCTCGATTTTAAATTGGCCAGAGATCTTCTAAAGATATGATTTGTTATCTTTAGAATCTTTGTGCATATCATGAACCGTCCTAGGGGAAACGCCGAAGAGGTGACTTTTTATGGATTACTGCAACGACTAGGTACTGAAGTCTTTCGACATGATCCAGGAATAATCAGATGAAACCGCAGCTTGTATGGTGCAGGCCATGCTTAGCACGATCTTCATTGAGAGCCAGGTACAAAGTTTCCAAGGGCATAACAAATCATCGAGTAGATGCTTGTGCTTTAGCCAGCCAGCGGGCATTTTTCTCTTACATGTAGCCTTAAATAGGAGCGGGCAGTACTCATAAGAGACGGGATTGGAAAAGATTTTACCAGTTGCTGACGGCCATCCATCGCAGTTTGCTCATCTAGGTTCCACCTGAATACGTAGCAATGTCTCTGCATTTCTATATGCAATCATCTCAAGCTCCTTCCCCGTGACTATTCCGCTCTTCCGCAATTCCTCCAAAAACTGATGACCCTGTCCATTCTCCGAATAAGGGTAATCAACACTATACATTATCCTGTCCATCCTCGTGCTCCTCAAAACACACGCCATTGGTGCTAGTGTGAACATTCCGCTCGTCGTGATCCAGATATTCTGATCCCATGTCTGTTTGAACGTGAGCATTTGACCTCGGCAGATCTGTCCCAGCTTTTCTTCAATACGGTCCAGCATGAAAGGCAGCATCTCGCCCATATGGCCAATCACCACTTTCAGTTTTGGGAACTGTTCAAACACTCCGGCAGCATACATCTTGAGCACCGAGAGTGCCGTGTCACAATGCCACCCCCAGCCTGCAATACCTAGCGCTATCTCGAACTTGAAGTCGTAGTTGCCCTTGAACAGGGCAGCGTTTACTTCATCGGTCGGAGTTGTAGGATGGATGTATATCGGCACGTCTAGCTTTTCCGCCATGGCAAACATTTCATTGAATGCTTTGTCATCATAGTATCTTCCATCATCGAGATGGCTGTCTATCAGCGCACCCAGAAACCCTAGTTGTTGAATACAACGTTGAAGTTCTGCAGCAGCGGCAGTAGGATACTTCATCGGCAGCGCTGCAAGACCTCTAAAGCGAGACTGCGCGCGCACTGCAGAAGCCAATTCGTCATTGGCAAAAGATACTGCCTCTGATGTGCAGGAAGAGATGCCGAAGCTATTGGAGATAACTTGTACGGTGATATTCCCAGAGTCCATGTCGTTGATTCTGCTTCCATGTGTTGAGATATCTGTGAGTCTGGCCCGCCATGATGGAGAGATACTGCGGTAGAAGCGAGCGAGTGCAGGACTCACGGAGGACTCGGCGTTTGAGGAGAGAAAATGCTCTTCCAGGGTGATTGTTGGATAATTCATGTTGTGCCAGCGTTCCCTGTACAGACACAAACAGCACTACAGGTAATTTTGATAACGATATTCACAATTTCAAGACAAATGGTCGTCTGTCCACGCAAAGACCAGTACTTGCTCGGACAATAATGATGAACAAAAAATGGCAGCGCTCGACGTTTGCCCTTGGCTGGTGTTGTCGCATATGGTTCGATCTAAGTCATCAGCAGGAGCGGCACTTATATGCACACGATAGTCTGAATACGAATGTAATCGCCCAAGAATGATGGTCTCGCAACTTTGGCCTTAACTGGTAAGGGCAGAATCATATAGTTCTACCATTGACGTCAGGGCGGAACTTAGCGCAGACCGCTTCAGTTCCGGCGCTAAAATGCGCCTCAGGTGTGTATGGCCCCTTCATCAATTTGGTACAGTCCATTACGTCGAATGCTGACGGTGGAGGAAGCGTCTGGCAGTTGCTTATGGTAATTGCGAGGAGTTGGTGAGCGTCATGTATACGCCTAGTAACAGGTCAACAGAGGTATTAGTCATGGCATAGGCCGATAATACTTCACTAGCAAGTTTCCACTTTTGGTTCAATATGCAAAAGACGTTTGTGAGGTCTCGTAACGTGTGGCGACCCTTCTCACTTCGATCGGCATAGTATGCACGGTAATAGAACCGGAACGCGTGGTATCCCCAATGGAGAAGAAAAGGGGCCGCTTCTTCAGGTTTTGCGATCCCTCCTGCCATATAGGCACGGGCTCGGTCAAGAAAAATTTCTGCTGACGCATGTCTTGGACTTGGTGGCAAAGATTCATCGGCTACAAGTCGATGAGAATCCTCTGGAATTGAAGGATCATGGTCTGGATATAGCGTGAAAACAGCACTACGACTCTTTAGGGCGGGAAAGCCAAGGATGCCAACTTAAGGAAGACCCAACCTGTTGATGATGGAGCGGGCCGCACCAATAGATACATTGGATTGCCGTTCGATCTCCAATACCTTTGAGAACGACAGAAGCGTGCGGTAGAGCTACTGCATCTGACATGTTAGATTTGCGCTGTGTAGAACGATGTCGGTCCTGTATTCAAGCGCTAGGCCGAAGAGGTTCGATGCGAGAACTATCAGACGGAAATTTCCCATGTGCGATGTTGGAGGCGATAATAGAGTGAGTTCATCTTCAGCACAAAAGCGCTGTCGTCGTTAGACTGCGTTGAGCTCATGCGTGAATATGAGCTACCTCTTGCCGCCAAGATTCTTGACCTGAAGGTAACGATTTACTTCCAACAGGGGCTTTGATTAGCAAGGAACGCTGGAGACACCCAGGTTCAGCGCACTGTCTACATCAGTCTCCAGTAGACATGGTGTCCATTGTGGAACAAACCGGTCTACTACAAATGCTGCCCACCACAATCGCCGCCCCTGTTCTTTGATCAACCAGTCGGAAGGCTGTGGATCGTCTTTGTCGATATTCCCAATGAATGTAGTCTTGACGGCAACGTAGTTTTTTACGTGAGCCGAATCCTCCTTAAGTGGTTGCGATAGTAATTTGACACAAGCGATTAATAGTATTTGTTCGCTAGAGAGCAGGTGAGGTGATCTTCTCACGGACTCCTCAAAGTAACTCTTCGGAATGATGGGCATCTATGGGTCGATGCTCTCCAAATACTTCACAACATGTTCCTTAGACTCACTTCATCGCGAAGCATACTTCGCACCTCTGAAGAGAAGGGGAACTCACAAGACTTTCGGATGAGGTTCGGCTGAAGCGAATAGCTGTCTAGATGTCTTGTATCATTGGATCGACAGGCTCGCTGCAAAGCTTTTCGGCGAACTCCGGTACTCCCAAGCCTGTTTGATTGGATCTCAGAGCTCAGAACTCGATAGAAGCAGCCACACGACTTCCTAAAGTCATCAGTCCATAGCATGAAGATAAGTCACGATATGACCGACTGCAAACAATTGGAGCAGGTCGGATACATTCGATCGCAATTCTTTTTTCGCGCCTGGCAATTGTCACAAGCAAGAGGCGGCTTCATGGTCCTACAGATTTTTTTTGGATAAAAGCTTCAGGATTTTTTTTGCTGCGGTCGCTGTGGAAGCGATTCCTCAATCGTGACGCGTAAATGCTTACTAATCAATGAGTAAGAATTTTCTTGTCAAACCGCCTATCCTTCTTATTTTCCTATACTCAATCTTCATTCAGTAATTTCAGTAAATTTTTCTCTTTTCTCTATCTTCATTGAACGAACACGCAGATTTAGTCGAATTGCAACCAAAATACTAAGCATGCTCGTCGCGGTTGTCTGTGTACTGCTGACTGGAACCTGCAATGTAGCCGCTGAATGGTATAACTTTAGTCCTCTCTCCATTCTACATTGTACGCTCGCCGATAGAAATTCCAACATTAAGCTTTTGGCACTTTGCCTACGAGCCGGCTTCCTCGTGATTTACAAGACTCTGACATTTGGGCGGGTAAATTGACCCAATTAGGTGCACGGTTTCAAGCAGGAAAGTTCGGTGGTGAACGGGCCAATATGGATAAATGAAGGCTTGTCGGACGGCTAAGGTCCCTGTCTGGTATCGGGATCCAAACCTCGGGCCCTTTGAGTTCCACGCAAATTTTTTTCCTGATTTTCGGCTTTTTCATTTTCTTTTTTTCCAAAGTTTCCTTTAACACAACTCACACCCATAAAAACAGGGCGGAGTCTGCTCGAACCAAGTGCAAGTTACGTGCTGCTGCTGCCGGCTTCACTAATGAAATGAAGCGGCAAATAGGGCTGGTCGCGAAACAGGTGTCGACAAGGGACGGATATTCTAGTGTGATGCAGGGTCCATTCCCTTGCTCCTGACCCTTAATATGCGGGCCAAGCTTTTCCGCGCCTTCGGAGACGAGCAAGATGTCTTGTGACTGGCACTCAACTTATACGACCAGAGTGAGAACAGAAATGCCTCCTTCTAGCAATGGAAGGATTGGCCAGAGCAAGCATTCCGCTGGGCCGGATTTTTTGAATAGCCGGTCCCTATCCATCCTGAGCCGAAGCTACTTAATGTATCATGCGTTGCTCTAAATGGCTCTTCAGCAATTGGTCCGGATGAATTCTTACAGGTGAGAAGAAACGAAAGAAGTTAAAGGGTTAAGTTGGCCATGCCAAGATCTTCCGGATTGAAATAATAGATAAACCCAACGGAATCCCGTATTGTCTCCTCGCTTGTTTGCCCTTCAAGTCGAAGACCACATACTAATTGTGAAGTTTTGCGCAAGCAATCAATCTAGAGATAATGAATCGATCGAGGATAGCCACGGCCCTGACGGGCATTATCGCCCTCTCAACCTTGTATGCTACCCATTATCAAGGGAGTCGGACAACAGCTCATCACACAGTGAAGATCCAATGCTGCTGCGACTGGCTTGAACTCTGCGGCAAAAGCAGCAGGGTTAAAATACTTTGGATCAGCTACAGACAACTCGGAAATAACTGATACGGCATACGTGGCCGTGCTTGATGACACCAACCAGTTCGGGCAGATTACTCCAGGAAATACGATGAAAGTGAGTAGATCATCAAGTTCACGTTCGTAATTGGGTTTCCCGCTCTTACAGACAATAGTGGGTCTACACTGAGCCATCTCAGAATACGTTCAGCTATACGCAAGGCGACCAGATTGCGGACCTCGCCAAGACCAATGGACAACTTCTCCGATGCCATAACCTCGTGTGGTACCAAGAAGCGCCGACATGGGGTATGCGCAAACGTTGTCACAGTCTCTCATGGTTCACGAGCTGACAAGGTTCAGTCACATCTGGAACGTGGACCAACGCAACACTCATCGCGGCGATGCAAGCGCACATCACTAACGAAGTCACTCACTACAAGGGCCAATGTTACGCTTGGGACGTCGTTAACGAGGCTCTGAACGATGACGGTACTTATCGTGAATGGGAACTTTACAACGTCATTGGTCCTGCCTACATCCCACTTGCATTTGAGGCCGCAGCCGCAGCCGATCCCGACGTAAAGCTCTATTACAACGACTACAATATTGAATACGCGGGCGTCAAGGCAACTGCAGCACAGAACCTTGTTAAGACGATTAAGGCATATGGTACGAAGATCGATGGTGTTGGTCTTGAATCACATTTCATTGTTGGAGAAACTCCTTCAGCATCCTCGCAAGCGTCCAACATGGCCGCATTCACCGCTCTTGGTGTTGAGGTAGCGGTTACTGAGCTCGATGTTCGGCAGACTTTACCCGAGACGAGTGCGCAAGATCAACAGCAGGCCGAAGACTATGTGAGCACTGTTCAGGCCTGTCTTCAGACCAAAGACTGTGTTGGCGTCACAGTAAGCATTGCAATTCTTTAACTCTGGGTGCTAGGATGCTAAAACTTCCCTCAAAGGTCTGGGACTTCGATGACAAGTACTCGTGGGTACCAAGCACTTTCAGCGGACAGGGAGCTGCGGATCTCTACAACAGCGCTCTTCAGCAGAAGCCCGCTTACACTAGCGTCCTCAGTGCTCTCAATGCTGCAGCTACTGGTGGCTCTGGATCCGCATCATCTGCGCCTACAACATTCACCACTGTTCCGGCTTCTTCGACATCATCGGCTAGCTCTGCTCCCACGTCTGGTGGAACCGTAGCCCAATGGGGACAGTGCGGAGGTACTGGGTATACGGGCGCGACCATATGCGCGAGCCCTTACACCTGTCATGTTCAGAACTCATACTACTCGCAATGCTATTAAGGAACGGCTTTTCTCTTGCTAGGGAGCTATCTTCAAGACCATTGGTCGCGGTGGTCTGATTGTACATATTTTTAGGAACTTCGATTCTTGTATATACTGAATCACGAATTTGAAGATACTTCCCTGTTGCTTGAGTCAGCGATGATATTGTTGCAAACTCCGACGAATCGGCAAGTGAATCTACAGGGTTGGGTTTCCAATCGTCTCAAAGTCGGTGGTATTGATTCGAAGATGCCGTCGGAATCGGCTCAACGATTACAAATTGCCGCCGGAATCGGTGTAATCGGTGTATTTGTTCGCTAATGTTTTATTGTATATGTCAAATTTCGATATTTAACTTCTCGCATCGACTTGATTCTTTCCATGGGATATACAATTGGTAAATACATTGAACATGAAGCAGTGGGTTTTGCATGGTCACGGCAGCTTCCACTGTCTCAAGCTTGAGGAAGTCTCCATACCCGAAGTTGGCGATCATGAAGTCCTCGTCAAAATACACGCGGCTTCTCTGAATTACAGAGATCTTACGATTGCTACGGTACGCAATTCGCTTTTACAGAAAGGACTCATCAAATGCTAAGACAATCATGGGGCACCTACTATTGGGCCCAGTCCGAAAGAGTGGTTCCTGTGTACTCCATGCATCATTCGCAAGTGCGCGAAAACACATGCTGATGCTGGCTGCTCAGGTCTGATGGTGCAGGTGAGGTCGTCAGCGTCGGCTCCAGAGTAAAGCAGTTCCGAACAGGCCAGCGCGTCATTCCGACCTTTTTCCAAGGCTTCATTTCTGGCTCGCTCACTCAGGAAGACGCTCTTTCTGCTCTTAGTGCACTGGCAGATGGTGTGCTTAGGGAATATGCCGTCTTCATGGAAAATGGCCTCGTCCATATGCCAACGCATCTTTCGTACGAGGAAGCCGCGACACTGCCATGCGCCGGGCTCACCGCTTGGAACGCCTTGTATGGATCTGGATCAAGGTCACTCCGCGTTGGGGATACGGTCCTGACTCGAGGGACAGGCGGGGTCGGCATCTTTGCCCTCCAGTTTGGGGTTGCAGCAGGCGCCGAAGTCATCTCGACAACGAGTTGGGAAGATAAAGCGGCGAAGCTTAAGCACCTTGGAGCCCGCCACACGATAAACTACAAAGAAGACCAGGAATTGGGCCAGACGGCAAAGAAGAAGGCGCTTCATCAGCGGGGAGTAGACTATGTCATCGAGGTCGGAGGGCCTGGCACACTTGAACAGAGTTCCAAAGCTGCGATGGTCGGCAGAATTAGTACAAATGCCGGGAACAGAGAAACCGGAAATTGGAACCCTCACGGTGCTCTGCACGGGACGAGACGCATTATGGTAGGGAGCCGATTACAGTTTGAAGAGATGAACAGAGCTATCGAGGTTAACAAGATTCGACCTGTCATTGATCGCATATTCCGCTTCGAGGAAGCCCCGAGGGGCTTTTCAATATCTTTGGGATCAGAAGCATGTCGGGAAAGTAGTGATCAAGATTGCCTAGTCTCGCTTTTGTCAAAATGCTTCATAGCGGTGGCGTGTTTCCTGGCTGGTTAATGCATGCGGCTTCCATCGTCTGCATGGCATTCTCTTATCTTCTGTTCGAGCTAAGTTGACAGTGGCCAAAAGGCGAGATAGGGTGACATCATTTCGAGACCTCGGTCCAAAAGAGACTTCTTATAGGCAAGAATGCCGTGCATACCTAGCGATAAGCTGATCTTCTTACCTCTTGGACCATATCAAAGCAAGATCCCTCGGATTTCTCATCTGAAGTGTGATCGACGAGATGGCCGAGTCTTCAATCACTCTCTCTACTCGTTCTTTGGTTTCTGGTGCTGTCTCATTGTCCCTTGGTTTGGGTGCCACTTTATGGCTATGGAATAACGCGGCCAGGACTGCCGTGAACTCAACCTTCTTACCAGAACGGATCCTTGGGCCTGAAGCCCAGCCGACAAAAGCTCCTGGCTCAGGGTCGATAAGATCCTCCTTTCCCGGGACCCCAGATTTGGCGACCCATCGATCAGGTCTCAATTCCAGCGCATCGTGGCCCCATACTTTTGAGTCGCAATGGAGCGCTTGCGAATTGACTGATACAAAGGTGTTAGGGGGTGTCGTGTGCTCCGTCCCACTGATAGTAAGAGCTTGAGGTGCGTCAGCTGTTGCTTTGGGAAGGAAAACCAACCATCCATGAAGACGAAGCGTCTCAAGCTAAACCGCTTGACAACGTATGAGCTATGGGTACATCTCTTCATACTTCCAGTCTCCCGCGGTTGCTGACCTCTTCAAAACCATATTTATTTCCTCGTGAACCCATTCCTGCCATTGCGGTGCTGCTGTAAGGTAAGAAATCGCGGTAGACACGGTGTTTGCTGTGGCTTCGTACCCAGCCATATTGAATACGAACAAGTTACCGTAAAGTTCGTCATTGTTCAGGCCGTGCTCTTCGGCTTTGGATGTTTGCACCAAGGCGCCAAGCAGATTGGGTGCCTCACGACCCTTCTCCTTCGCCATAGAGACCTTTGCGCCTTCTATCATCTCCTTCAGATACAGTTTGTATTCTTGGCATGCTTGATGGATCCGTCGGAATTCTGCAGGGAGCATTGGGAATGCCAAAACGTTCATTGGGAGCATGACTAACAACGTAAAATTTGCCAATATTAAGGAGAGCGCGTGCCGGTAGGTCATTATATGCGGTGTCTCGATCTTGTTCTTTGCGTCCTTGAAGTTGTATTGAATACCAAGACCCGCAAAGGTAAGCATATGCAGCGCCAGAGTCGCAGTGTCCGCTGCAACCTCCCGAGTACCGTCAGAACAAGAAGCCCACTGTTGGAGCACCTGACCTGCTTGCTCAAGGCTCTCATACCAGACTAAGGAACTAACACGCTCGTTGAAGTTCGGGGCTGTGAGTTTCCGATGCCTTTGCCACGTTGCGCCTTCAACGTAATCCAGGTTTCTACCATATACGTTGAGACAATCGTACATAACAGCCGGTTTGATGAAGTCCTTTCTTCTGAAAAGAAGGCTGTGGACTGCTGCTGCGTCTGCGATAATGATTTCATTAAAGCTCGGCGAGCAAATCACAAAAGCAGGACCAAGCTTATCATGAGCAGCATGGTTTTCATCGAAATGCCATCCCACACAAGTATATGATGCCCATATCCCAATTCTCAAAGGCAGCTACTGCAGAACTGGGATGACAGCTGGTACGAGCTTGTAGGTGATGATCCACAACGGATTCAGAAGGCCGGTGGGGCTGAGTAGAATCGGCAAATCGAGCCGACTGGTAATTTCTAAAAGGACAGAGGCTTGTCTAGGCAAGCCAAGTTGCAAAAAGAATGAGCGAGGGAAGGAGATAATGCATGCTCGAATGTGAGAGTCCAAGTGAAGGTCCGCCAGCTACACCTGCTGTCTTTCTTGTTTCATGACGAAGTCATTTCTAAGTTCGGCGTGGTCTCACCTGCAGCGCCATCCGCCGAAGCCTGAGGCAGTAGAACTAGCTCTACTTCGTGTCAGCCTAAGCGCCTAAGCGGTAATCTGAATGAATGTGAACGATTCAGGGGCGAGTAGAATACAATTGTCTCTTTCGATTAAGATATGGCCAATCGAGCAATGATCATTTCTGGGTCCGTTGCGGCGACCTTCTTGGTCGGCAGCTCCAGATAAGCGTGTGAGCCTTGCTGTGCAACAATTTACCTCGCCCAGCCAGGCTGGATCAAACGACTCTTACGCTTCTCGACACCCTTTTCTCGAGCTTTGTCACACTGACAGGCGGCGTTCAAACAGTCAATTTAACCTACCTTACATCAGATTCTGGTTAATAGGAAAGATCTTTTTCATCTTGTACTTCCCACGTTCTACAATCTCCTGCAACGCATACACCGTAATGAACCGGATACAAATACTTGGAGGCTTCATGACTTGGTTGAATCGATCTCTTCATTCGGCAGCAAAGTCACGCGAAACCCGAATATTTGTTTTTTTGTACATGCCTTGGATGAAGAAGAGGAAGACCATAAAAGCCTGATTTCAGTAATAAACATCTTGGCGCGACTGACATCAAATAAGCATCTTCTGGTACGGTTGTGCGTTGCAGGGCGCCCTGAAAACGTCTTCAAAGCTGTACTCGACGATTTTCCTACCTTCACAATCCAGGAATACACCAGACATGACATCGAACATTATGTAAGTCGCAGATTAAGAGATGAAACCAAAATTCTAATACTCAATGAATCTCAAGCGGAGCTTACTCACCTGATCACGGAAGTCATTAATCTAGCCCAGGGAGTGTTTCTTTGGGTTCGTCTGGTAGTCGATGAAACAGCTGAGGGAATGTACGAAGGAGACACTGTTGGTGAGCTAAGAGAACTCCTTCTGACCATCCCAACGGAGCTTGAAGGACTATATACAAGAGCTTTATCCCGTTATCGACGCACATCACTACGATCGGAGTTGGCTATACGAAATGAAGCCTATGTAATGTTCCAGATGGCTGGAACCGCGAAGAAACCATTATCGGTATACAATCTCCTGGGCGCTGCTTTATTTTTGACAACGGGCAAAGACCCTTTTCCAGAGCTGGAGAAATTATCCACTGAGCGGATGTTGTTGAGATTCAATGCTCGCTCCCTCGGTCTCTTGGAGGCGATACAAACTCGGTCCAACATTAGTGCTCGTGATCCGGCAGCGTTTGTTAGGTTTTCTTTCCAGCTCTTGACAACGAGGATACTAAACCCAACACGTTTTTAAGGTCGTCTCAGTGCGCTACTAAATCTTGACTGGAACTCGGACGTCCAGTTCATTCATCAGACTGTGAAAGAATATGTGGACTCGAAGATGGGCTCTACCATTATTCGGGAAGGAATTCCAGAGAATCTACAGAGGGGTGGGACGATGATGTTTGTGCGATATTGCTGTGGGCTCTTGAAGAATTTTGTTGGAGAGTATCGCGACCTTGATGCGCAACAATTTGTCCTCAAACATTTTGTTTGCAACGCGCAAAGGGCTGAGATAGAGGCCTCTCATCGCGTATCAGGATATCTCGGGCCGGCACTTGCCCAGATTCCCAAAGAACAAAGGTCTCGGACTCTGCGAATAATGGCTCGAAAAGAACATGGTGAAGTGCGCGGTGGCATATTCCAAGACCCACTCTGTCGTATAGAAATCGCCGAACTAATCTTCTATATCGCTTGCAACTTGCCTGTCTCACTAGCTCATCATGCTGACAATATCCCAGAAGTAACCGAAGAGGAGGCTGCAAGTATTGTTGAGGCTGTGCAACGCGTTTCTGCTAAGGTATCTCCCGGTCACCTGGGATCGATCATACACATTCTGCTCGGTTCTAAACTGGGAAAGTTTTTCGATCACTTAAGAGGAATGGCCTAAAGGACTTGTCCAATGCTTTCTTGATATAGACCTAGATAACGGAGCCGGTCGTAGTGAATCAGGATATGGTTCCAGCATCTTCATATATTCTTGCGCACTTTTCATAGCTCGGTCTCTGGGGTTAGCCAGTATTTGATAGGCCGCAAATTTGATCACAGCGTTTTCGAAAATCTTGACAATTGCGGAACCAGTGCTCACATGTACAGCGCCATCTTCATATTACAGGACATCCCGGTGAAGTCCCAGGACCGATATGACCTATTCAACGAGAAGTTCGAAGGGTGACAGCGAATCGACATCTGATACGCTGATCAGCGAAGCTGCTACTGTACCGTTTGAGGATATTGCCTCAGTAGGGATTCTGCCTTGTCCAGGAAAGACAGCTCAAGCTAGCAGCGGATGCAAGACGTGTCCCTTCGACCGTGAGCTATGCGATGAAGAGGATAGTCCTGAATAGAGGATTGGCACAGATGATCATCTCACTCCGGAGCAAGCGCGCCAGCTGGAAGAGTTTTGCGCGACTAAGGGTCGTGCGTAGGAATGGGAGCTAGGGACGTATTCCGATCCGATTCACATATTTGGTGGCTGGACAAGCTACTGAAGAAGTATAATTACTGGCGGGAATTAACCCCAAATTTCCAGATAAGGGGACATCTCGTCAGCTTTTAGCCGCACTGTGTAGGCTTGTTCTACCCAGGCAGCCACTTTGTGCAGAAACCCTAATTCCCTTCTCCGGCGGAGCATCTTCGTTTGCAAGCTGCATCTGTCTGCGATATAGGCTCTGACGTCCGAGTCGGATGCTATCCAGCATATGGGCGATGGCATCAATACGATACTCCTTTTTCTTCGAGATTTGATACCGATCGCGATAAAAGTATTGATCAAAGTTGACGAAGTAAAGAAAAGATCCTAGGAAACG
Organism: Bathelium albidoporum; assembly: GCA_021031095.1. Lineage (NCBI taxonomy): Eukaryota > Fungi > Ascomycota > Dothideomycetes > Trypetheliales > Trypetheliaceae > Bathelium > Bathelium albidoporum. Next base: position 62,079 of record JAGFVP010000010.1, read on the forward strand.
TGCAACATCCTCCTACGACTTGCGTGTGATGTCTAGCGCGCCCCGCTAAACAGAGGAATTGAGTTGAGCTGATTGGGCAATGCACTTGTTTTTGAGGCTTGTGCTGGGTTAAGGACGCAGGAGGATGTTGTAATTCGAATGAATTCTGACGAAGCGCACGAGAAAGCGCTGGACGGATCTTGGCTGAGCGATTTACACGGCTTTGACCGCCAGGGTCCGGTCCGACTGATGGTGTAGGATTCCCGCATCCTTCGAACGAGAGGTTTCACCCTATCTCGGCGAGATCTGTTGAAAGGTCTTCATGATTCAGCAAGTCAATATTCGCTCGTCCAACCCTAATTCGCTATATTTCATGGGATTACTCGGATTGGTCGGATCTTCATGATTGTAGGCGCTATCAGTCGAGCGCGCCCTGGCGGTGTACACCTTTCCGGACACCACTGCAGGTTGCCAAAGTTCTAATGCGAGCCCAGTACTCACACTTTTGACTTTGGACCAGGAGCGAGTCGATGAAAAGCCAGGGCGCACGAATTAGTTCGAATATGAGATGGCAGATTGATGGAGTGGTGTCTGAGAAACCCACCAAATTGCCTTTTTGCGCAATATTCGGTTGGGCAACCGAAAACCCCCGCCCGGTAACTTCTAGGCACAGTCCTGATAATGCCTTCGATCTCCAAAAATCTCACAAAGCCCTTACAGTGCTTTCATGAGGCTTTGGGTTCACCATAGAAGCCGCAGTAGTTCAACCAACCGTGAAGTAGATCACGTTTCACATTAGAACTAGCGTCAATTCAAAATAGCTGTCGAAACCAAGTAGCGCCGAACGAACAGTGGCTGGCGCCTCAAACCCCTCCTGACGCTTACTCCGGTTTCGAGACTCATTGTAGCCGCTGAAAGATGTCAGCACCTTCTTTATTTTGCGATTCACCCAGCCTATGTGACTGGACCCAGCTCGTTTTCAACACAGCGGCTAACCTGACAAGTCGCAATACCGAAGGACGGAGGTACTGTATCAGGTCTGCCTCTCAAAAATGCTGGTTGCCAAACCATAGACGTAACAGGCAAAAAGGCAACAGCTGCAATATGCAAATCCTACCTTATGTACATGTGTTTGGTGTGGGTGAAACTGTCTTGAACGGGGTTTGTTATCTGCGCAAATGAGCCTCCAAAACTCTTCACACTTAGAAAAATCCGATCATAATGTCAGTCGGATCTACTGAAGCTGCCAGGACTGTTCTTGGTCCATTAATAACAACATTTGCGCCGCCCTCTAGCTGTTCCTCCCTGCTTCAATCCCTCGGAGTGTCATTTACCGTCCTTCTTCCCTCGGTTGCAGTCCGTGCCGCAGCCTGTACTGATAATGAATTTCTCGGAAATCTCAGAATGGTCGAAGATGTGAGTTGTTGGCCGCCAATGACAACCACAGCGGCAAACAAGGACAACGATGACTTTGGAGGTTGGGGTCTTTACTCTCCAGGACTACTATGTCCGAGTGGATATACTACGGCTTGCTCGGCCCTTGCGGCAAAATCCGAGTCTGCGCTCCCAGTGAAAAACGTTGAAGACTTCCAATTCCAATACCCGTTGCTGGCTAGTGAGACTGCGGCAGGGTGTTGCCCAGGGTACGTTGACTGCTCATCTCAGGGCATATTTGTCAACGCTAACGTTGTATCGTCTTTCTGTAGTGGATATGATTGTTTCTTGTCCATCGGTGAATTTGATAAATCTACTGTGCAGTTATGCCGCTCTACAGGTGCTCCGCAAATGATCACAACAGGGGCTTGCGTTCGAGCGGATCTAGAGCAAGGAGGGATAAGTGCCATAAGTACCATCACTCTGGCTCTACCTCAAACCTCGACATCGACGTGGACCAATAACTCATATTCTGGTAGCACGGTCATCCCCGTCCCTATAAATGACATACAAACTCTCTCAGAAGTTACAGTTCTTGCACCAATGATACAGCTCAATTGGAAGGCTTCTGATCGATTCACGGCCGCCATAACTTCGGCTAGAACATCCACCCCAGCCACGAGTTTGTCAACTACCGTCACAGACATCACACATGTACCCACTCCTACATCAAAAGATGGAGGTCTCTCGACGAAAGGGAAAACAGCAGTCGGAGTGGCTGTTCCTATCGCTTTTCTATTAATTATTATTGTGTCCGCCATACTCTTTCTCAAGAGAAAGCGAAGGTTAATCAAGAAAGATTCCTCATACTACTATGAGAAACCCGAGCTCGATGCAGCCACTACAATAAGGTCAGATGCAAAATGTGCAGGCCATACAGAATTGTCCGCATTGAGCCCACTCCACGAGCTTGGACCAGAGGAGCGCCATGAGCTCGAGCCAGAGGTGCATTATGAGCTTGAGCAAGAGGCCCGCTTTGAGCTTGGATCGGAGGTACACCACGAGCTCCCAGTACCACAAGTGACGCATGAGTTAGATACATCTTGACCCATGAATGTATTCTTTCTGAATTCGTTCTCACTATACTCCGTACTGCATGGTGCACCATCTTGTTGCCCAGAATTGGGTCAAACGGAATAATGTGTCAATTCCCTTCGCTTACGCTCCTGCATTCAATCGCTCAAGTAGCACCGCAGCTGTCGACCGGTTCGGTGCAATGCCATTACCGAACATGATGTGACTGAGCAACAGCTACGATCGAGTAACTTCGAAGAGTAGTGTCCTGAAGGTGCTGCCTTTCCAATTGGCGGTGCCCGCGTCAGAACCATCTGTAGTGGACTGAAAGCTGGCCTGGACTTGCCATTGCGTGCTCGTCTCCTTGCCTACTTGTTTCCATAATTGGGTGAACGTTGTTTCGTCATGGGAAAAGGTGAACCCCGAAGGGTTTGTGGTATGCGGATATTCCTTTGGCTTGGTCGAGCCAAATTGGCGACCCAGAACCATGGTGCCTGGCTGATCTTTAAGTAGCCGGATCAAGCGTATGCAGGCTTGCACTTGTTCATCCCAGCGGAATAGATGCAGAAAAGCGGCGGTGTGCACGATATCTGCAGAGTGGGCAAGGCTATGAGCGGTATTAGTAGGTGCATCATCCAGGATGTTGGCGACAACAAATTCGCCTGGGAACGAGTCGCGGTCCTGGAAGAGTTCGAAGCCCAGGTCGATGAATTTGGATTGAATATCCAGTCCCGTGAGACGGCCATTAGAGCCGATGGCGCCGTCCAGCACTAGCTTTCGCAGATCTGTACCGAAAGCGCATCCAACGTCGACCAACCTGCAGTCCGATTCCGGGTCCGAGAGACGGGCAACGATGGTTGCGTAGGATGGCATCGTTGCTAAGGGAAAGTCCAAAAATTTCATCTGTCCGATGCATGGATAAGAATAGATCTGCCACGCTTGTTCGCGCTGCAAGCTCATCAGAAGCGCCTAAAGCGTCATGCATATGCTCTTCTTACCACTGCCAGGACATGGGCCTGGATTTCACTTGGTGGGATGTGAGAGTATCGCTCAAAGAACTCTCGAACAGCAGCCGAGAGCAGGGGCAAATCGGCGTCTTTGGTATACCATGGAACTGTCTTGTCAAAAACTGGCCGAGTTGAAGTCGGCGTTGACTCGGACGATGCCATGATTGTGTTCTGTCTAATATTTCAGTCACTTGTGGAGGAGCTTCAAGACGAGGCAAGGTGATGTCTCCTCTCTCCCAATCTTTATGGATATTTGAGGGAATTTTGTATTACTTCCACGATGTAGGATCGTCCAACAATTGATCCACCCGCTGGTGCGATGCTCATGTGAGTGTGAACGCGGTCGAGTGTGCGGGTGGACCGTCACGGCGCGTGTGCCCTTCTCGCGACATAATGTGGGCCTCTGAAAGGACGTAGAACCCTTTTGCATGGATACTTAGGTACTTTCTAGTCTTGTTCTGGAAGCTGCTAGAATCTGGAGACCGGCACGTGGCCCCACGTGGCTATCGGATAGTTTGATGCTTCACCGAGAAAGCATGGAGCTAAGATTGAACTACGGGTTATGCTGTAACCCTATCGGCTTCGACGTTATGGTGTCCATCTTGACCCTCATCCAGTGTCCAGTCCGTTTACCGGGGCAGCACTTGACATGCGTTATGATACGTGGTGCAACATCAATGGCATCACCAATGCTGTTCTGTGAACGAAATGAGAGCTCGCATTTCCGGTCAATGCATCATGTACCTATGTGTCGGTATGCCATGAAAAATGATTGAAGATGGAACGAAAGTACAAATCATGAGTGTAAGAGTGGGTGAGCCTCGGAGGAAGCTAGTTCCGCTCCAGAGATCAACAAAGGAAATCAGCAACTAACGCATGATCAATAGGAGCTCCTGGGATCAGGGCCTTACAGTAGACGTCCAAGCAGCGCGACGCAATCCGCTTGATATGGGTGAAGATGCCATTGCTGAGGTGGAGAACGGCACCAGTAAGACTGTCGCAGCACTTTTGAAACCTTCGTGTCTCTGTCGGAATACGAACTAATGAAGGAGAGCCATGTTTCAAGCAGGCGTGATTGTTCAAATATTTACAAAGTAAAGTCATAATCTAAATAACGGAGCTCTTTCTGGTCGGTGGCTCTCAAAGTGTAATAAGTGATGTTCGTGATCTATCGATTTGGCGATGAAGTGACACAGAGCTCGACGACGTTGCCCGAATTGATCAATGGGTCGAGGTGCTCCTCATGGATCAGCGCCCTCTCAATCGCCGATTTCATCCGTTCCAATTCGTGCGACCTCAGCACGGCAAGCTGGATGTTGCTATCACGAATGATTTCAAGCGTGCCTAGTTCGCCCATGCAGATTCTGTTTCCCTCCCAGAGCTGGATAATTCCCCTAGCGTCTACCCGGGTCATGTTTTCTTCTGGTGTTAAAGGATTTAGTTGAATATAGGTCCGAAGGAAAGCGGACCTGCTTTTGAAGCAGGTTTCGCGAGACGTATCTATGCTACAGGCTTCGGCCGTGTTGATGTTGTATCTCACGCTGTCATGTCCATGAGAAAGCCGGTCGGAGCACAGACGCGCAACAGGACCGCGATGATCCGAAAAAGTAATTTTCCAGATATCGTGGGCTCATCACTGCGAGGCATGAGGTATGGTTGGCGTTTGCCATCAGCCCGATCCATCCGTTTTCTCTCCGGTCTAATTGCACCGTATGGAGACCTGGCGAGTCTGTAAATGGGCACTATGCATGAAATCCATGTTTCAATGGTCGTGTGAACTCAAGGTTCAGAAGAGCTGAAAGGATGGCGCCTTGTACTGAAGAAATTTCATCTTCCTCATTCAGACCTGTCGAGACTGTGGTTGCGCCTTGTTGCCCAGTACACAGAACTTGAGCTGTGCTATTCCAGCACGTGCGGATACACTCAAACATGCTTTGAAGATTGCCGAATTGATGGTCGCAGTGAGGATAACTATAACAAGATATTTAGCTAATTGGCCGCAACGGTAATGTGAGTATCTGGGTTCATCGTAGATATCCACAACATCCACTGGGGATATTTCAGTAAGAAGAATCATGAAGCGCGAACTAAGTCCCACGTGTACTACTACTAAACGCTGGGATCCAGGTTGCGGGATTCTTCACTAAAGTAATAACTATACCTGGGTGCTCAAAATTTTGCACGGTGACAAACAATTACACCTGCTTAGGGCGCTCCTCGACATAAGAAGCACGACAGTCCTTCGGATATCCTCTGGTGCTACTTTGAATGCAGGAAATTACAGAAAACTAACTAACCTTGGGCTTTGGAACGAATTCATGCAAGAAAGCTTCAGAGCTTCCTACAGCGAAGTGCGTTGTGCGTTCCCGGTGCATAGCGTGATTTCCAGTCCCACATAGAGCCTCATAGCTGGCAGAAGTGGGGGTGAGACTTCCTGCACTTTGAAGAATCGTGTATGCCCGATCCTTTTGAGTAGATGCCGGCACGCTTCTGTGAGTTTGACTTCCGCCGACCGTCAAGAAATGACCGCCGTTTACGGCTACAGCGCGCGAGTTGAGCTCCCAACCGCCGTCATGCGATCCAGCTAGCGTCGCGTCAAACGAGACATTCGCCAAGGTCTTTCCAAGATCACGCGGGCAGTCCTGATCGTCCCAGAAGTTTGGCTGTGGTGTGCTGGGCATCCCAATGAGAAGAGAAGTATTGCCCATAAATTTCTCTGATGAGATGCCGCTGTTAATTATCTCTTGCATTTCTTCCCTACGCTGCGAATGCTCGCGGTGGGACAATGGCTTCCAGTGACAAGGGACCTCCCCGTCTTGTGAAAGAAAACCTAAGTCTGGTAGGCCTGCTTGGATGATTTCGCCTCGCTCAGTGAAGAGACAGAGCAATCCGGGTTGATCATTCGCCTCGATGCCCCAAAGCGGCCCCCAGAGATCCGCAAACTGCGAAACCAAAGTGGACAGGATAAAACTATGAGATCCGCTGTTGGGCGTTGTCAAGATCCAGACCGGGCCTCCAATAAATCCGTCGAGGCATGACAGTCGCCTCTTCCTACACACAAGAGCTACTTGTCCATCGATGCAGATTTGCAGCTCCTCCGCAGGCTCAAAGGCTAGGTCAGGAACAATGTCATGACAATGGGAGCCGGCATACGAGGCAATACCAATCGATGCAACAAGGTTTAGAAAGCTTAAACGAGAACTCTCACCCAGTAGGGCCAGCCCCAAGTTTGTATCCAAAAGTGGTATTAGCGCACACGAGAGCTCGTTTAGATGATTTCGCGCATTAGCGGATGACGTGCTCTTAATGGGAGAAAATGCCCCATATTCTATCTCAGGAATTGCTTCGTGTAGGAAGAATGGCTCCAATTGGTTCGTGACATGCTCTAAGGACCGTAAAGTTTCGTGCGATAATGCAAATACCTTAGCAACGTTGGGCCGGCGATGGTCCTGAATTAATAAGTTGAACCCTGACATGCTTCTGTCCCCCCTCCTTAAATCATTATTTCGTATGTTGTTTAACATAGCAAGGTTACTTGTGGATATCATATCATCTGGCTGGTCCTGATTGCACTCTGCGGCAAAAACGCCGAGCCGGACTCTCTTGAAACTTCGGAGGACACTGGTTGCTGCCGAATTCAATTTCAGGAGCTCTTCCTCCGGTTGAAGGATGAATGTAAGACCGTCAGCTTCTCCATCGGATCGGCTCTGCTTCTCATCCTGTAGTGTCCTGGTATCCACGGCGTCAAGGCAATTATTCTCAATGTGTTTGGGGCTAAATAACGATTCACTGAAGGTCTCGATTCCAGTTGAAGGAGAAGGAGACCGCTCCTCTGGACCGTATGTGCGGAACAATGGAATACCCTTGGAAAATACAAGTTGACGGTAGAGCTTTCACGGCTTAAAGAAGTCTTACCTCTTTCGAATATTTGAGACAGTGTGAACACAGCTGGTGGTCACATTCTATGCACGCAGGTTCGACATCCGGTAGGAAAGGTCCGAACTGACACAAACAGCAATACCAGCTGCTAAGATCCAGTAGCGGACTGTCTGAGGGTTTCCCCATATCATGGAGGAATCGTTAAAGTCGCAAGTACATTCGGCATCAAAGAAAGAGAATTCGGCCCAAAGGCTTCGCGTGAGAGGGTCATGTTCGACTCCACGACTCCACAAAATATGTAGACGATATGGAAATCTCATAGGCCTGAGCTCTGGAAAACGACAACCTTGCCAGTTATTCGGTCTTCAGCTGAAGACCAAAACTTGCCCAATACCCAATGCAGAGCTTCCAGACATGCGGGACGGCACAAAGGCGACGCGCTGCCGTCTTGCGGGCCGTGGGCGACATCTCGGAAGCAGGGCTGAAGACGCTGGCTAATGGCTCTGACGTATTGCGAGCCGAGATCATGTATGAAATATGCAGTAAGCACTGACGAGATCGATACGAGGTGCCTATTGATTTGGGTCAGCCAAACATGCAGCCCCGCCGGATCTAGTTCTTCTAGTTCAAGCCATTCCACGCCAATCGAAAAGCAACGGGCCGGTGGGCATTCAATTGTGTGGGACGCCAATAATTTCCCTAGGCCTGTCCCTGCCTGTACCACTGTACGGCCCAATCTCATTGTGTCCAGATCGATAAGAACGGTACCAGGTGGATATGTGGTCACGAAGTAGTAGGTATTTGGAAGTAGGGAGCAGGGGGGGAAATGGGAGGAGCATTCATTTCTGACACGCCTGAGACACGTCATTGCTTTTGACGGCCACTGCGTCGAAAGCGCCAGGTAGCAACACTCCGGCCCGCCTCTCAATAGGCTTCTTGGCGTGAACAGCTCTATTCTTGGCTAAAGTGTCGTTGTTCTTCGAATTGACAGCTTCAATGTAAAGAAACCTCATCCTCGTGTGTCTTCTTACTCTCTTTCTTGTGGTGGTTGGCGCAGGTCGCTCTATTTTATGCCTTTTTCATTCGAACCTTTAGAATGTATGCGAGCAGCGTCTTCCTCTCTTTGATTTTGGCCATTGCCAACCTCATAACCGCACATCCACTTGTGAGCCTGCGCAGTCTACACCACGCCAAGAAAGGAATGTCGCAGCATGAGCGCCGGGCGCGACTCATCAAGAGACACCAGCCCATCCGCTCGGTTTGGGAATACCCAGAGAATGAGGAGGGCTATAATTTTGGCGACAACATTAGAACGGATGCTCTGTCTGCTTTGGATCACCTGATTCCCAAGGGCGATGGCGACAGAGAATACTGGACCTGCCATGTCTACTCGGCTACGCTCACGGACCCGGATATGGAAACACCGGCGCGAAGCTACAGTCAGGCATTGGTGGAAGAGTTTGGTAGGCTGTTCAATGGGAAATACAGGAACCCAATAAGGACTGTGGATGGCTCGGCATCTGTCATCGTAGTTGCGCAAATCACACATCCCGTGGACGACAGGTTTTTTGCCTATGTTCAAATGGTTCCTGAGAAGCCGGTAAGTCCACGCTGCACAAGGCATGGCCTTTTCGCCGAAATTAATGGAAACAGGGCGTAAAATTGACCATGTTTGAACAAGCGTTTCCTGGTTTTTATGGCGATAGACCAAGCGATGGGCTTGGAGTTTCGTGGAGACATGAAGAACTGTTCTGGGATCCCGATCGAGCAATAGAGGAGTTACCTGCCTTGGAATATCTCGGACGGGTAAATAAGCTCGTCGAAGGGGAGAACATGGCTTTCTTTGATGCTACGCATGGGAATACTATGCAAGGGGTGTTGAATGCTGGTAAGGTCCTATGCGTGCTTTGAGCGTAAAGTACTTGCACTAACATACGATCCAGCGAACAATGTGACTGCAGCTTTCCCTAAGTTCGATACCGTAATGAATCGTCCGCAAAACTTTCGTGATAACCTCGGCAAGGCACTGGTCGAAGAGGAAACCCCCACGACCGAAGCCTTGCCGAAAGACTAACCTTCTTTATGAACCATGAAGCCGTCTTATTCTTATTCAAATGACTCTCTATGTACATATACCTACGTTTGGCAGAAATGTGGTGCAGCTTCCGATGAACAGCGAGACACTTGCAACAGCGAAATTTCGGGACTCGCCGGCGCAATTTTTCGATAGCCCACTTGAAATCGTACATTTCAGAGTAATCGCCAAACAATCCCTCAACGTCCACAGATGGTATACCATAATGTCCTCTCAATGTACCAAATCCCCCTCATACACCCTTCCACTACGACTCAACACTGTTCCCAACCCTCTATGTACCTCCGCCTGAAACGGCTCAAACGGCACCCTCTCCCCATCGATACTAATGTACCCTTCCTCCTCCTTCCGTCCCCCCCCTCTTCTCTTCACAACCCCTACCCGCTCCATCAACCGTCCCAAACGTCCCCCTTCCTGTCCCGCGCTCCGCGGGATGATGCGAAACGCGGCAATCTTGGAATACGTAACGAGATCGCTATCCATGAAGCGCCCAGACTCAACAGACAGGAACGACCGCAGCGCGGCAATCCGCCCGATGTCGCCATCAAGGGTGACGAGGTCAAGACAGCCGTCGGCGGGCAGAGCGCATGGGAAGATGGGTGTTGAGGCGGCCATGTATGACATATTGCCCGCATAGAAGTTGCCGAGGCGTGGGTGAGGTGTCATGGTCCAAGAGGCAGGAAGGGAGTCGTTGATGGTGCCGAAGCGCAGAGGTGGGAGGCCAGAGCGCGCGGGGGAGGATATTGTGGAGGGAGGTTCGGGTTCGACGAGAGATTCTTGCTGCTGCTGCTGCTGCTGTGCGTTGGAGCGACGAGAGGACGGTGGAGGGTCGGTGGAGTCGCGCTCGCGGCGGTAGGAGGCTTTGATGGAGTTCTTGTCGCCGTTTTCGAGCTGGATCGCAATGTCGCAAGGGTAAGTCGTTTTGCCGAGCAGTCGCACGAGGAAGCCGACGGTGAAGCGTGCGCTACCCATCCAGCGGAGATTATCGGTACCCAAATCGCTTTCGGCGATGATACCGACGGACTGGGAGAGGAAGGAGAGAGTACGCCGGTCGCTCTGCGTGATAGAGACGAGGTCAAGCGGTGTCTTGAGACCTTTGACGACGCAGAGGGCCGCGAGACTAGGGCTGTCAGTTCCATTCAGGTTCAAGCTCATGGCATTGCCAGATCCGCAGGGTAGCTGGACGACGGCAACGTCTGCGAGCGCTTGAGAGGCGTTTTGCTTTTTGCCAAGACCATTGAAGACCTCATGAGGGACACCATCCCCAGAGCAGCATGCGACAACGTCCCATGCCGATGTGTCAAGCCTCTCTGCTATTTCCACTGCGTGGCCATTGTACTGGGTCCTTTCAACGTCGATTTCACACTTGGCAGCTGCAAAGATTGGTTCAATGTCTCGCGCGTACCACTTTTGAGCACTGCCCTTTCCGCCAAATGGATTTACAAGTACTTTGACACGCTTGCGTCGTTGTGAGGCACCGTATGCTCGATCCAGTAACCTCTCGGTCCATATAGCCGCCAATGCTCTGTCCGTCTTTTCAATGTTGTAGTTGATGAAGGCTACTCGAACGACGTTTTTGGAAATGGGGTGGGCATGGTGGATGGTCAACTCAAAGTCCGAGAGCTCTGCCCAGAGGATATTGAAGAAAGGGACAGCGCGAGTGGTTTTAGATCCTAGAGCGCTGTGAGCATGTTGGTCTGTAGAGCAAGTCGGGATGATAACATACTGCTCGGGAGTAGACCACAGCAGTTCCAGGGTTCCTTTCGTGCCAATGCCTCATCTGAAGTTCCTGGTGAGCAAAAAGCCTGGATGCTAGAATCGTTTCAGGATAATCGTACCAAGCACTATTAGAGAGTCTGTCCCCAGCGTCAGGGAGGCATTGCGGCCGACTGGGAGGGTAGAGGCGGCAACGAGTTCCCGCGAGTCTTCAACCACAGCGGAGTCAGAGAATGGATTGGCATGATCGCCGGATACTGTGGTCATGATTCGGAGGGTTGCGGAGGCTCGTACATGGTGTACGAATGCTTAAGGTGATACGGAAACGGAGTTAGATTCAGGTATGGCGGAGCGCAGCTCGTTACGGTTGAGGCTCCGGTGTGAAGCAGCTGACTGATACACCAAATATACCACCTTGACTTACCTTATGCATGTGCCCTGCCAAGCCTAAGCAGACTCTGGTTAGGTACCGTACCTTGACCTGTACCCTGAACCCTAAGTTAATGCAGCCTGCAGGAGCGATCAGGACCAAGACTCTTTTCTTGCTTTTCCATGTCCTTCGTAACGCATTCACACTGTTTGGTGATATCGAGCATTCCCTGCAGTTATCTTTGAAAGTCAAATTAGTTCGCTGCATTTATCTCTATAAACCACTACCATCGCCCGAACCTTGTATATCACGAAAGGGTATTTCATCTAGATCGATTGCAGAATGGGCTTAACAGCCACGTCATCTGAAAACGCGATGAACATGGCCAAGACAACACATCCTCGTGAGCGCGATAAGCACAAGTATAGATTTTCATTAGAGCGTATTCACTTATGGCCTGTTGATTATCGCATCATGTATGATTAGAGTGTAACAGGCCGGTGCAACCCCAAACCCATGTTCGATTATCACATGAAAAGAGCCCGTGTTTTCCTGTCAACCAGTCATGGAAGATTTTTTGGTTATTTCCCGGTCTCCTAGGCCGAGCAAAGAAGTCTAGAGTCTGCCTAACGTTTATGCTGCCCTAGTCCAACTGACATGAAACGCGCTCCCGCCATTCCATTTTCGCGGAAAATCCGAGTCGCTATAAATCATACATCAAACTCCTTAAGTTGGATGGAAATGCTGCCAGCAGAGCTGTCGTGGTGCTTGATAGCTCATCGACTTACCAGTAGCGGTTTGTTGACCATGAAACACGATAGTGCTCTCTGTGGCTGCCCTTCGCTTCCTTTCCACAGTCGCAAACCCCAGTAAAATAATGCATCACTTGGAGCTTACACCCGTGCGAGATCAAGCTGTTGATCCTCCAACCTTGTTCAACCCTTTCAAAGATCCCAGGCTCAAAGCCAGCCCTTGTGACCGACTTCGAATCCTGACGAAACCGGTCACAGGACCATTTTCTCCTTCCTTTTCTATGCTCAGGTTTGCTAAGGCGTCCTCGCCTGTCATCGCTATCAGATTTTGTTGACCGACTTTCGGAGAGAGACTTACCAAATACACTTCTTGCATAAAGATTGGCGCTCAAGAATTGACAGTCGCCCTTCATGCTTGCTTCTGGTGTCAGACAGTTCATGTTTGTGCAAGCCATCAGCTGCTTTAGGAACTCCCTCAAGCTCTTGGCTTTCGAGTTGATGTTGACCTTGTTCTCCCACTCGAACTCCGTCCACATGGTTCGAAATTGTGTTTCTGTGCAGTGAGCTGGTTGAATGTAGTCCATGATGTCGACGTGCACATCATTCAAGATGACAACATTGGTTTCGGTGGAGCTCGGACCGTCATACACGACATTACCGAATATGACTCCAAGGTCGGTGGAAGACACCTTGATGGTAGATTGTACGTTTTGGAAATCATGCGGACCGAGGTTCTGCGTGGTTGGCCGTTCCACGACTTTCAGGTCGCCTAATGTCGCAAACTCGACCGAAAGATTTTGTAGAGTTTCCAGCGTCTGATTAACAAGAAGCACATCCAGAACAATATCGAATTGATGGACTTTGACATATGCTTCTGCATACACGGGGTCCGAGAAACCGGTCAGCTGGACAACTCGGGCAAGTTTTGAAGATAGATCCTCAGTCGCAGTGTCGCCTCCAGTGGCCTTTTCTAGATCGAGCTCTATCTCATCAGCGCCATCCACCATGTTCTTCTTGGCAAGTTGCCGGATGTTGACGACATCGTCAACCTGGATGGCTGATTTCGCCTTTTCTACCGCCTCCTTCGCAGCCCGTTTCTTTTCCTCTGTCTGCACCATGGCTCTGAAGGCTTTTCGAGTATCGTCAAGGAAAACGGTTTCGAGGTCCTTCTTTTGAGCGAACTCGGCAAGAGATCGAACGCAGGCCATTATACGATCCACCGAGTCTTCGTCGATGGGGGCTTTGACAAATTGTGACTGACCAACGCGAACAATCGAGATCATGATCAGCATAGCTTCAGCTCGTAACGCATTAGTGCGCGCAGCATCTTGAGATATTTCTGAATGCCGCATAACAAGCTTAGTGAGAGTCGCCGATAGAACCGATGCAAGATAGTAGTCGCCGTCCAGGATTAGTTGCCGTAAAGGAGGTTTCTGTTGAGCCTTTACAGCTTCCAATTTGGCCTGTGCAGCAGATTGGCTAGTCAAAGCGCTTTCTGTAGCGTACGTGCCATCTGCCAAAATCTTGCGTGAACCTGAAGGGGCAGACGGCTTTGCGTGGCCGTTGACTTGCTCTGATTGTAGGTCTGGAGGTTGTCCATCGGGTTGTTCCTCGAGTAACCGCTGCTCTGATGCAAGAATAGGTATCTCTCCAAGGCTAGCACGAATCTTCTTCCAGGCCTCTCTGATGTCGTTTGCTTCCAATGAGTATTCACCGACAATCCAGAGTGCACCTCGGTAGACTTTGCCAGCTCGAACCTCACTGAGAGTCGAGACGAGTCGTTCTACAATAGAAGGTCTAAGCTTGGGAAATCTTTCGACCACTTCCTTCACGAACGAAATGACGTCCACGGCAGAGGCATTGTTAAAGTCCGCAATGAAATCCATGAGAAGTTCGACGACGCTGGCAGCAACCTCGGAGAATTTGATGGCGCATTGGTGTATCGAGTGGATGAGCAGCGATCGGTACTCGTTGTTCTATAAATGAATTAGCGAGATCAACCAAGATACTACCCAGGAAAAAATCTACTTTTTCGTATTGCTCATCCACAGTCTTTGACAACTCCTTCTTGAGGAGCAGAACGACCTCCTCGACGTTCTTACTTGAAACCATTTCCAAGGCCAAGCTGAGCGCTTTCCTCCGAACATCAAGGTCAGGACTTGACAGAACGCGTAAGATTTCCATGACAAGGTCATCAAGAATGCCTTCATTTTTCTCACGTAACTGATCAACCTTTTCCAAAACAATGAGCTTGACATTGTTATCGGGTTCTCTGATACTGAGCTCAATGAATTTGGAAGCCGCAGCTTTGACGGCTACCGGATTGTTCGTCAGTGCTGTCAGAGATGAGGCAGCCTCATAGACGACTGTCGACGTATTTGCTTCAAGGAGGTCAAAGATTAGTCGTAAGTACCGTGCCTAGTATATGCATCAGTGTTGCGATTTGACATCAACGCAGCTACGACGTTATTACCTTGTTTTGGGAATTCGTAACGGCATCTTTTCGGATGAATTCCATCTCTGCCAACTGCAAAAGTTCGTCTGCGTTAGGTATACCATCAAACACACCGCTGAGATACTCGAGCGCTTTGTCATGACTGATCTGTTGCAATGCAGCAAATGCATTTCGTTTGCAGGTATGATCGCTTTCGGTCTCGAGGAAAGCATAGAGCAGGTCGGGCGCATCAGGTATTACCGATTCGAAGTGTGTATAGATAGAGGCAACTGCAAAGACGGCATTTTTTCGAACGTATGCATGGCGGTGTTCGAGGCAGGATCGGGCGGGAGCAAGCAGCGGTTCTATTAATTCGTGTTCTCGAAGCTTGCAGAGAAAACGAAGCGTCATTCCGCGGATATACTCGTTCGGATGTTGGAGGTCAAATCGAATGCCATTGCTATGCGACGATCAGCGTTTCCAAAACAAATTTCCCTATCCTTCACTCGTACCAGACGAGAATCATCTCCTGCTTTAGCTTGCCGTTGGCGTCGTGCTTTGGACATATCTCGTAGTATAGGTAGAGGAGCTTCTTCAAGGCCTTGCTCTTTGACGGCATAACGAAACGGATGATGTGCATGAGGAGTTGGGGCATCGGGTCTCCATTGAGCATGACTGTCAAGATCCGCTTCATTGTTTCCACTTTGGTATCATCGGTCCCCTTTTCAAGTTGTGTTTTGAGCTCTTGAAGCGTGGGCTGATCCGATGCGTTGTCAAGGTGTATCAAGCTGTAGCTGTGATCGAGAAAGGTCGCCATCCTGAATCAACTTCAGGACCCCGGATGGCCAGAACCCTACTGCTTGTATCAAGTTTAATGCGCTCCCTAAATTCTGGACCGATTAATTGGAGTGTGGGCGGAACCGAGGGGCAGCAGCTCCTAGGACTGTGCCAGATGGCTAGGAAGTGCAGGCAAGGTGGAGAAATTAGGTCTCGCAGGTTCTGATTCGATTACAGCATGGCTCTGGTAACATTTGAATGTTGTCTAGAACATGCAGTAGCGATTGAGGGCTGCTGGTGCGCAATATGCAGCATGTCCGCTCCAAGTGTTCTCTGTAAGAAATTAGAAGTTGGTCAAAGCGCCCTCGCTCTCTTTAGCCAGAGCAATAAGGTGAACTTTTATGTCCATAACTGTCGCGCAACCGCTTTCCTCCAAATTTCACAATCTCGCTGACCTCCAACCAGTGGTCGGATAAGAAGAAGTCGCCATGACTTCTGTTGGAGAGCCCTTCTACCTTAGATATTAGTGTGTTGGCGCCTCTATCACTTTACAAGCGTGCCTTGTTGACAATGCCGTAGCTCTGGTCACTCAGGTAGATTTGGCCATGAATTCTTAGGTTCGTCAATCTCTCCTTTCTGTAAATCATCCAAATTCTGCTTACATGGTACCTTAGAATTTGATTTCCGTGTTATGGGAGATGGCCGAAGTGCTTCCGCAAGATATGCAAACAATTCCAATTATCGCAACGACTCGCTCATTCGAAAAGAAAGTAAGCAGCTTCGCGTAGCTCTAGGGCTTTCATTTACTAAGTGTTCTCTTAGTGTGCGTGAGCTCGCTCATGATATCGGAAATCAGACGGATGATCAAGGACAGTGAGATTATGAAGTAGAGTACTTTTTGGCATTGTGCATGACATTTGCTTACAGCACTCAGGGAAGATGATACCCGATGGCCACAAAAGAACAAGGATGGCCGGCAGGAACTCGAGATTCGGTTGGGCAATGAGCATATTTCATTTGAGGTGCCCATACGAATCTCAACCATTTGGAACATACCCGTTGCTTACAGGACTACAGACAGCCAAGATTGGATCGCTTCACGATGTGACTGAATCTGAAGACCCAGAAGGTCTCCGAGTATTCTACTACCTGGTACAAGACTTGAAAGCTCTAGTCTTTTCACTGATATCGCTCCATTTCAAAGTACGTTTACTCCCGTGGAAAGCGATATTGAGAGGATATGCTAAGGAGTTCATTACAGATCAAACCAATATAGCACATGGGCGTGCTGCCTCAGTCTATTAGCAGGAATGGAGTCAAGGTGTTTTATCTAGGGGTTCTCATGGAAAAACAATGTCGATTGATTCCCCTACAGCAAAGTAGTAAGGGGTATGTTGACGAAGGTGATCGTTGATGGATACCTCTGTGATGATAATCTCAATCAAAGAGGTCGAAGGGCTGAGCCGGTAGAAATAATGCAGAAACTGGCTGTCAAATTCCATGTGCTACGGACTATTTGCTTGTAACACAAACGATCTCATGGGCGCATGCGTGATCAGCCACAGTTGAGCGTTTCCCCGCGTTGTGGATGGCAGGGAGTGGTTTCTGGCTCGTGGCGCCATCAATTCTCCAGTGTCAATGCAAACCCATCTTGACCGTTCCCGCTCCTAATTGTTCAAACCCAATCATCCGTCTTCCATTTGTCCACGCGCCTTCTTCGCCTACTAATCATTGCCCGCTCTATGTCTTTCCTATTTGCCTTTCTGACCTCTCGATAATTGTTTACTATGCCGACTCCGAATGACGGCACACCGTCATTACTTTCCCCCCCCACCGATGCCCTAATCGCTCGTGTCCAACACCCAACATGTCCTCCTGAAGAAGACAGAGATACCGAACACTCAAATGAAAGCACAGATGGGCGAACACAACCCGAGAGCACCGTGGACGACGCGCACTCGCCTCCGGCGCAACAACTAACGCCGGCGAGTGACGCCGCGGATTCGGTGTCTGCGGAAATCAACGATGCTGCCAAATCGCTGGCTAAGCGCATGGATATTGACGAGGATGGGCCTCTTCGAGACACCCCAAGTCCACTGTCTTCTGCGACCGAGTCCAAGGACAGCGAACACCAAGCTGTCACCGCCTCTCAAACACTTACATCACTATCAACTTCAATACCCTATGCCACTCTTGAGTCGCCATGGGTCGGGCAGCACCGTGTATACACCTCATTTCCGGCTATTGTTGCCACTTTCCCTGCTAACATATCGCAGTTCCTCCCCAACTCCACCTCTTCGTATTTGCGACCCGGCAGCAAGTTTCGCGGATCCCAACAGTCTGATCGGCAGGTATATGACGTGCAGGTTGAGATCAAACACGTTGATATGGCTGAATCGTTCCTGTGCGGCTATCTCCGCATTCAAGGTGCGTCATCGCAATGCGGTTAGAATGCCCCTTGCGTCTAAACATGCATAGGCCTGACCGATGACCATCCCACCCTCACCACCTACTTCGAAGGCGAAATCATTGGCACCAAATACACCTTTCAGACCAAGCATCCCGAATGGGGTTCGAGCGATAAGGTCGACATGCAGCACTGGGGGCGGTTCGACGAATGGCGGCCTCTGGCGAAACAGGCAAAACGACCGGATTTCAGCTACAAAAATTATGCACAACGCGAACATTTGTTTATGCGGTGGAAGGAGTATTTCCTTGTGCCAGACCACCGCGTACGTACTATTTCGGGCGCAAGCTTCGAGGGGTTTTATTATATCTGCTTCAATCAAATTACCGGTAAGATCAGGGGCATTTATTTTCATGCCAAGAGCGAGCGGTAGGTCTTGATTCCTTCTCGGCTATTGTCTGGGACTTATCCTGATTTCGAGACAGGTACCAGCAATTGGAACTTCAGCATGTAGATGATCACGGATGTGAAGGCGCCATGGAGTTTAGATGAGATGATTGATGATTGATGAAATAGCGTTGCACTTTCTGAACCTTTTCCGCATATGTCTGGGAATTGACCTGGGTTGGTTGTTTCTGAATGAGGAAAAGTCGTGCTGAGCAGACGTTTCTGTTGTCTTACCCGCAAAGGTGAAAGACAGATCACAAGCAATTGGGTGCTTGGGCGCAGCAAGCATTTGTTGTTTATCTTGTACAAAGACACTTGCCATGAATGATTATCCCTGTTACCTACAGCATGCAAAAATGTCTAAATATACTCAGGTGCATTGTGATGTCTGTAGTATGATGATACGGCTGCATATTACCCACAAATGTACCTCGCATCGACACGTCCACGTAAATTTATCCTACAGCCAATCCAACCAAACCCAACCTGCAGACAAATTTAACATCTACAAATATTTGCGAACAACAAAATAACATGTCGACTGCTCCTCAAAAGCGGCAGAAACGTGATGAGTATCGCGCAGCCAAACACAAAGCTGACGAGGAAGGTCTACCTGCAGATCTGCCCAAGAAAAGATACTATAGACAAAGAGCACATGCAAATCCTTTCTCGGATCATAATCTAGAATAGTATGATCCTCTCGGCTTTCCTCTATATTTTATTTTCCTTCCCAGTAGTGAATTTCGGCTTTTCAATTGGCGACCTTGACTAATGTGGGTACTCAAGTCCAGAAAGCCCCGATGCCATGGACTGGTCATCTTACTATCCCATGTCTGTGGAAAAGGAATTAGATGAGAATTACGGAGCGATACAGAGACTCAACAAAGTCCCAAAGATGACCAAAAGGGTTGAGATCGCAGATATTGGGTGTGGCTATGGAGGCCTGCTCTTCGCACTCGGCCCCAAGATGCCAGAGAGTCTGATATTAGGTATTTTTATTCATTATTACTCCCCCCCCCCAATCCCCAAAAAAAAAAAAAAACAACAACCGCTGTTTTACATTTCGATAATCTGATATGCACCTTTAAGGTCTCGAAATTCGCATCTCTGTCGCCGAGTTCGTCCACGAAAAGATCAAAGCCCTCCGCCACCAAGCCGATCCTTCCCACCCAACGCATCCCCAGACCACCAGCAATGGGACCCCAGAGACGACTCCTCCCAAGAAAAATGCTTCGCCTGCAAAACCGTCCACGTCAACCGCCGTGCCTGGTGGGTACCAAAACATCGCCTGCCTCCGCGCCAACACGATGAAGTTCCTGCCCAACTTCTTCCACCGGCACCAGCTGCGCGCCATCTTCCTCTGCTTCCCGGACCCGCACTTCAAGGCGCGCAAGCACAAGGCGCGCATCGTCTCCGCCGCGCTGAACTCCGAGTACGCGTACGTGTTGCGGCCCGGCGGCAAGGTGTACACGATCACGGACGTGGAGGACCTGCATGAGTGGATGGTGGAGAGGTTTGAGGCGCACCCGAGCTTTGAGCGGGTTGGGAAGGAGGAAGAAGAGGGGGAGGGGGAGGGTGGAGAGGAGGGTGCAAGGGATGAATGGGTGGAGGTGATGCGGAGGGAGACGGAAGAGGGGAAGAAGGTGGAGAGGAATGGGGGAAAGAAGTTTGTGGCGGTGTTTCGACGGTTGGAGGATCCGCCGTGGCCGACGAAGGGCGAGGATAGGAGGGAAGAAAAAGAAGATGCAGGAGGTGAGCAGGGCTAGGTACGCTCAATGGTTGCCTTTCGAGAACACGTAAACTATCCTCGTAAATCTCTGTTCAAAAGGACACGGTTGATGGCGTCTGCGGGATTGAAGTTGTCAAGGTGCATGAGCTTGACCGCAAGCAGCGCGACTTTACAGTATATTCTACATGCCAATGACGAATCCACCAAAGAGGTTGTTCTCCGAGTTCAACCCTTTATTCAAAACTATACCTCAGCCACTCCCCCACAGCTCTTAAGCTCTCCCACCTCACGCTCTCGTCTCCCTCTTGCATCAGCCCCATCACCCGTCCCTTGAGCCCGATTTTCTCCAGCTGCGTCCGTTTCTCCGGCACCTCCTTAACCAAACACGCCACATCGTTGCACCCAATCGCCAGAACTTGCTTATCGTTCTCCCACGGTTTGCCCAGAATCTCTGCCAGTTTCTTCGGCAGTTCGGCATTGCTTTCTTCGATGATTCTTCGTGCATTTTCCCGCCAAAATTGCGGGTTGCGATGCGGTGGGGACCATCGTAAATGACCCGAATGTAACTCGGCGGCGTATTCGTCGAAGGTCGTCTGGGTCTTTGTGTATTCATCAAGCATTTCATTGACAGCGTTGAGGTCTTCCAGGAGATCCTCATCCGTGAGATGGCGGCCTTGGATGGTCTGGAGAAGCGCGGGTAGTTTGATAAGGGTTGCTGTTGGAAGAAGCGTGGTGCGGTTGGCAGATAGAAGGTTGTAGAGAGTAGACAGAAGTATCCGTGTTGTCTTTTCCTTGGGTGAAAGTCGCAGCAGCTGACAGTATAGTGGTATTATGTCGTGCTCGTCTTGAAGACCATCGCCGACCAAGCTTCCCTCAAAACTAAGCTGCCAGATGACAAGAAGAACGTGATATAGCAATTGAATGCCGACGCCGCCGCTCAGACCAACTTCAGTCGCTGACCGAACGCTACCACCTCCGCTCCATAACGTAGAATCGGAGTCCTTTGGCGTACCTGCCGCAGCCCGCAAGGTGTCCACAAGAGGGCTGAGTGTCTCTTTGCGTTGCTTCCAAAATACCTCCCTTGATTTCCTGACTCGTAGTAGTGAAGAATATTCCTGAACGGCAATATCTTGAAGGCCGGCATCGGAGCTCTTTGCTAGTGTTGAAACGAAAGTATATAATGTAGATAGTGCATCTTCAAGTTCTGGTGATAGTTTGGGTACGATGACTTGAGCTTGAGAGAGAAGACTGGAGAGCACAGTCGAGGCAAGTAAAGGTACAGGATCGTCGGCGTTGTTGGAGTATTTCAGAAGAGGAAGGAAGGGCTCATAAGGTTTAGGATGTTGTACAAGCTCTGAAACAAATGATGGGATGTCTGGTGAGAGCTTTAGCATTTCAGAAACCCACTCAAGTTTGTACTTTGTTAGTACCATCAATCACGTCACCAGCAAGTACCAGCATGTACTGTGTTATGTCTTGTCTTTTGTACGCTGCTTGGAAAATGCTCTGTGCACCGTTTCCTCCCAGTAATAGTGCCACATAACTTCGAGGATCTGCCTCTATTGTCTGCTTTCTCTGTTCCTTTCTCACTTTATCAATGGACTTTATCTTTTTAAGATCCTCCTCTGATATCGTTCGAACTCGAACGGCGCCCTCCCACGAAATTGGCCTTGCTCTGATATTGTTTTGTAGAGACACTATATAAGTCGGAGGATCGAGAGACATCTTGCAAGCGGGCAGAGTTGCGGTATAAGTCGGGCACTAATTGAAAGGCCGGAATTTCGAGGTTTGGTAGAGGTTGAACTGCTGTTCTTATCGAAGCTTGTGACGTTGCAGCTTAAGCTGCTAGCAGATGGCGGTAAATCATGGCAGAAGTCCGGCCCTTGTGGGCGCTTTCCAAGACCATTGAGTCACGTGACGTCTCAGTTTGCTGCGGCTTTTGGTATCTTTCGCTCGCCGTAATATCGGAATCCGGTGTTGCGACTCGCTGAGAAATCCGATTTATTAGAAGCTTTTATCTGAATCGCCACCATGCATCCTGACAACTCCAAACCTAATTCTTTCTTCCGGAGAGCTCATCTTCATACGTGGAGACCAATTTGTTCTCCCGGAAGATCCTTTGTTTGCGTCAGTGGCACCAATGAGCTCCCAGGATGAGTGCCATCTTGTCCGCGGATGATCTCAACGACTTCATCACACCAGGCGTTGCATGTATCAAGCCCGTCGAAACTCTACCAAATCAGAGACCGGATGATTTGACCGTACGTAACAAGAAATGAGAGCAAACATCGCTCAAGAACCTTATCGTTAATCTTCTACTAGAATCCGTATGAAGTCACCACAGAGGATAAAATAGCAGCATCAAATGCTCCACCGGCACAAATCACTCTGACCGATTGCCTTGCCTGCTCCGGCTGCGTAACCTCTGCAGAGGCTGTGCTTGTATCATTACAGTCGCAAACTGAAGTTCTCACTACGTTGGATAAATACCCTTCGTTATCTCTGGACCGGCTGGTTGAAAACGGTCTCAATGGCTACGTCAATCGCCATGGACATGGCGCAGATGCGAAGCTTTTCGTTGCAAGCGTTAGCCCGCAGGTCAGGGCTAGTATAGCGGCCATCTATGGAGTCACCGAGCTTCAGGCAGGGCATATGATCGAGCGGTTGCTCAGTGGTCGAGAGGGTCTTAGATCAGGTGGAGAAAATGGTAGCAGCTTCACGTGGGTGCTTGACACAAATACAGTTCGCGAAGCTGCCCTAGTTCTTGCAGCCGAGGAAGTGCAGTCATCCACCTCTGCGTCCACAAGCGTGCATGCGAACGGATCTACAAAAGCTGGTCCATCAACTTCACCTAAACGTCCAATTCTTACGTCCGCATGTCCTGGCTGGATTTGCTATGCTGAAAAGACACATCCGCATATCCTCCCTCATCTTTCCCGATTGAAATCTCCTCAAGCCCTGACCGGAACTCTAGTGAAATCCGTTCTCAGCCAGCAGTACGGAATTCCGCCAGATAAAGTCTGGCACTTGGCAGTGATGCCCTGCTTCGACAAGAAACTGGAAGCATCGCGGGCAGAGCTTACGGATACATCTTGGCAATCAAGTATCCTTTCTCCAGAAGATGGCAAAGGGGTCAGAGATGTTGACTGCGTCATCACGGCGCGAGAACTTTTGATGCTTGCCGACGATCGAGGGATTTCTTTTCCATCCTTATCAAAAACGCCTCTCACCAATCGCGAGCGCGTACCTTTTCCCGACGCAAAGCTTGACACTTTCCTGTTCCCAAACTCCTCAGGCCGATGCCGTAACCAACGCAGTGACGGCGCTGAAAGAGAAGCCGGCCCTTCTGGTGGCTACCTCTGGCATATCCTCCACACCCAACGCGCTGCCAGTTTCCCCGATTCCCAAGTGAAAATCCAGCGCGGTCGCAACGCCGACGTCGCAGAGTACATGCTCGTTGTCAATGAAGATGGCAATGAAAAGGTCGTCTTCAAGGCTGCACGTTACTACGGATTCCGCAATATTCAGAACCTCGTCCGACGTTTGCGCCCACCGAAGCCGTCGCGCATGCCGGGCGCACGGCCGGCCGGCTTGGCGCGAAGACCAGGGGCAAGGGTGCCGGACGCGGGCAAAGGGGACGAGCAGTATGCATATGTCGAAGTTATGGCATGTCCGGGCGGGTGCACCAACGGAGGTGGCCAGATCAAAGTCAGCGACATGGTCGGCTTGAGAAAAGGTGTTCCAGAAGGTGTGGAGAACGGAGGCGATCAGGTGGTCAGCAGCGACCAGAAGGCCTGGCTGGCGAGGGTGGATGAGGCGTACTTTTCAGCGAGCAGCGAAAGCGATGTGGACGAAGCAACGGATGAAGGTGTGGAAGCCATGGACGTTGATGAAGGCGAGACGGATGTGGTAAATGGCATTTCGCGGCGCCGCATCATGGGCATATTACAGCATTGGGAGCATCTAACTGGCGTTGGCCTGGACAAACTAGTCTATACGAGCTATAGGGAGGTCGAAAGCGATGTTGGAAAGAGCAAGGTTAGCGAAACAGAGCGAATAGCTGGCTTGGCCAGTGCCGCGGGTGGAGGCTGGTAGATTCTGAGTATACCCTATAAATGAGTTCAAGATGAAGGAAATGCGATCGTGAAGGCTCTCGCCTATGACTCTACCAGTGCATTGCCACCTGGAATGAGATGGGATCATGTAGATCCTCCTCTTATAAGATAATCTTCAGCCTTGAGATCAAAGATATGAATTGACATTGCGAGGTTCCTTGGAAGCCTCTCTATAGCCAGCATGATAAAGCAGATCAAAGACCAATATCCGCAAGTCCATTATGGAAACATCAAAGTGACCTAACCAAGCCGAGACCAAGCCAGATGGCCCAAGCACATGGCCAAGATCGTGAAGATTATATCAACTCGCTAATCCAACGCTGGACACCGATTTTCGTGCGCCCATTCCCTTTGTCACACCCGCACCTTACCAGTTAAGGTAGTTGCACTTGAGCGAGAACCCCGGCTTCAAGTTACGGTTGGCATCCATAGCACCCCAGTGCTTCTCGTCCTCAGCCTGGCCATTGTCTCCCACAGAGTCTGGCTTCCAGCTCTCATCGAAAGCCTCAAAGTAGAAAACATTGACGCCCCAGGCGAGCATGCCGCAGACGCTCTTGGAGTAGTACTCCGCAGCCCAATCCGTGTTTGCCTGCGCGACACCGTACGGCGTCCCTCCGGTCGTCGGCCAGCCCGTCTCGCCATTCCAGAGCTCGATTGCGGTCGTCGAGCCGCTGAGTTTCTGGATGTGGCTGATCGCCTGGGACATGTCGTCGAAGTAGACGTTGTGCGCGCCGGTCGCCTGCTCCACAGTCTTGTCCTGCCAGTAGGCAAACGCGTTGATCAGGAGGATGTCGACGCCGCCCGTGACGAGGGCGTCGGCGGTGCCGTCGGCGTACTTGTTCCACGAGTCGGCCGTGCCGACCTTGATGCTCTTCGGCAGACCCGACTTGACGGTGTTGATCTTCTGCAGGAGCTCCGAGCCGGTGAAGTTACCGCGGTAGAGCGTCTCGGAGCCGACGGTGACGGCGTAGACGGCAGAGGCGTACTGGTTCGCGTATTGCTGGACAGCGGCGTTGTCGGCAGCGAAGGAGGAGGGCTCATCGGGCCTGGGAGAGAGTGTCTGTTAACAGGAGGACATTTTGATAAATTGCTTTTAGAAGCATTTTGGTAGACCTCTGGGCAGAGACGGATAATGCTTACCAGATGCCTAGAATGACCTGAAAGCCCCTGTTCTGGGCTGCAGGCAGGATCTGTTGAGCGAAGTTGCAGTCGGTAGCAGAGTAGCCACGGACGATCTTGCTACCAGATTGAGAAGAAATGGCGTCGAAGTCCTTTTCGTAATCGGAAGTGTATTTACAGCTGCCATCTGGAAGCTTCGTGCCCAGGGCGAAACCGAGCTTAGCACCAAGAGCATTTGGGTTTTGTGCAAGGACAGCAACGGGAGCCGCCGCTGCAAGGGCAGTGGCGATGGCAGAGACACGCATGGTAAGCGTGGGATTAATTAATGTGAAAAGGGTCGCGTTTGGCAGATTAGGGAATAAACAAGTGGATAAGGTCGTTTAAATGACTGGATAGTCCTAAGATATGAACCAAATGATGCCGTGCACCTAAAGGAGTGTAAAGCAGCGCAAGTGAACAACTGCAAGCAACGACTATGGTCAGTAGAGAATGACAGTGGGTTGAGGGAGAAGGAATGAAGTTGATGCCCCCCGAGTCGTGGAGGAGAGAAAGGGGTTGCGCGCACTAACTAATTCGGCATAGTACCCGTGCGGGCTGACCCACCAGCGCCAGCAACAGGAAAAGCGTGTTTTTCAGGCGTTTGTAAACATCCAAACATCTTCTGCAGTCCTTGAATTTCAACACATTATGGATCTGAAACTCCAAAGCTTAAAAAGGATTCCGAGATCTTCTCGTGTCTTTGACTGGTCTGTAGCCCTTGAAGATACATCCTGCAAGAAACAACTGCGGCGGCCATGAGGATCGGAGCGCTCTTTGAAGAGCGAAAGAGACACCCGCTGCCTATTGATCAAATGTAAGATACCGGAGGCGGAGATGAAGCTAAATGTCCAACCCTTGCGGCGACGGTTCATTTACATAATCGGCGTCTTGTACACTAATCCTTTGACAGAAATCAGAGCAGCAAATAGAGCAGCTTCTTAATAATCCCTCCGTCTCTGCTAATGCCTCTTTGATTAGGAAACAATGGAGCTGCTTGATATCACATATGCTTGCGCGCTTATCGTAAGGTGCCGTATCAATTGCTGCTGGCTGGAATATGATAGATCAGGTAATCAATCACATAGTAAAAAAAAAAAAAGGTG
Source organism: Bathelium albidoporum (assembly GCA_021031095.1). Taxonomy (NCBI): domain Eukaryota; kingdom Fungi; phylum Ascomycota; class Dothideomycetes; order Trypetheliales; family Trypetheliaceae; genus Bathelium; species Bathelium albidoporum. The sequence continues at coordinate 88,495 of JAGFVP010000010.1, forward strand.
CAAAAAACCAGTAGCAGTAACGAGATGCTACGTAGAATTTTTCCTAACGATAAAGCACTACCGAACTACACATTGTTCTTACATCTTGGCAAAATTCAGCCTCAAATGGCTCTCAGTAGCTTCAGCTGGGAACAGGTCAGATTGTGGCAGAGTTCATCCGCTCTCCCAATTTAGCTAGCTGTTTTTTGTGCGGTACCTCTGACAAAGTAGACATCATCCCTGTCTCGAGGAATGCGGGCAAAACTACGCTATTCGTTCAACGCGTCTTAACGTAAGTGGCGTTCGAATTCGCAAGCGGCGCTGAAACCGCGTTGAGAAGTTGAATCGTTATCGCTAAGAGACACGGTTCTGCAGATGCAGCCAGCCCGATCTCGGTTTAGTTACATGGGTTGATGCGATGCAGATACCTGATGAGGCGAGCTCCACTTGGGAGCCATATTCCAAATTGCCGTTCGAAAAGGCAACGGTTGTAACCCACGTTCGAGGTCATTTTTCGGCGGATTGCCTGAGCCTGTCCATATCTACCAATATCTTCGACGCTCAGGGTTCTTGTTTTATGCCCTCACGGCTTTCTTTTTCGACGACAATCCCGCAGAAGCATACCCGCTGGCTGAATGCGGGCTGTGTTCGGTTGGCACATACTGACCAAAGTGTAGGCAGTGACAGCTGGATTCCTTCAGGTAGGACAATCATTTAAAGAGCGCCACCTTGCATCCATTCGCGTTCTTACAGGTCAACTGCAATTCTCCCTTCCACGGTGCTGGGTCGCGGCTCTCAAGCTTCTCAAAAGCCTGTGCTAATCGAACGAGAACATATCAAGCTTCAACCATTGCCTTTTGTTGGCCAAGGCACGCACTCTGGCCGCCCCCGAATGGTAGGTACTCCCATTGGGTGGGGTTGATCCTGGCCCAACGACTGGGGTCAAAATCCCCCACATTGTCGCCGAAGACTGAAGACTGTCGGTGCAGGGCGTATGAGCTCATCACGACAGTCGAACCCTTGGGAACATTTATAGGTGAAGTACCTTCGGAGGCGCCTCCAACTGGAAGTCTTACCTCGTTAAGAGCAACTCTCGCCATTAGCGGAAAGATCGGATAAAGTCGAAGAGCTAAGATGATGTCAATCGTCAGTCATGCCCAGCCGATATCAAGCTTACATTCCCAGAGCACGTAATGTAGTATTTGGCATTCGCTCAATGAGTCAAAAGTGAGCAGATCATTGCCGCGGGACGTGGCCTCCGCACGAGTTTCGTGCCAGTAAGAAGAGTGCCGTGAGAGTAGAAAGATCGTGTTGCCAAGCAACGCGGAAGTTGTTTCTTGAGCAGCCATCATTCCCTGAAGAATTTGGCTCCTTATCAAGTGTGTATCATCAGTTTGCTCTGCGAGACCATTTACAATGCTTTGGTGGTGGAGACGGGGTTTTGGATCTTCTAGAAGATCTTGTTTGGCGCCACTTCCGTGGGTTTTGAGTGCTTCTCGAGTATAGTGATCGAGGAATTCGTGAGCTACTTTGCAACCCTCAAGGTATTTGGCCCTAGGCGCCAGTGCCCCCATACGGCCCAACATAACTCGAATGCCAGTCCGAACAGCGCGTCATGGAATGCGTCAATGAATTTCTGGGCTTCGTCCAGACCTTGTGGCAGCTTTGACCTTTGGACGTCGATACCGAGAAGAATATGGAGAGAGGTATTCAGAAACTTGTGTGAGAACGGACCGTAAGCGCACCTGTAATGGCTCTGAGAGTAGACTTACCAGTATGAAGAGCTCAGGCTGCAAATCTACTGTAGAACCATTGCTTGAGAGTTCACCAATCAGCTTGTCGACGCCCACAGATAGCATGCTGAGATCGCAAATGTTGGATTTGTGAAAACTCGGCTTGAGCAGTCTTCGAGAGTGTTGCCATATCGGACCATGTGTAGTTAGGAAGCCGCGACCGCAGAAGTATTCCATAGCAGGGAGCCTTAGTGGCTGTATACCCCAATCGTTACTAGGGCCGTTGACAGCCTGTAGGTTTTTGGGTGCGATGGTGCTGACGACCGATTTGCCGGTAATCCGAAGTTGAAAGGATGCTCCGAGACGCGTGTGATAGCGCACGATGCTGGGGATGTCGGCATGGATAGCGAGCTGGAAGTCGAGACCAGAAAAAGGATCCAAACACCCCTTTTTCACAGGTGGCTCGCAACCACGCTCCCGAGCCTCCAAATCTCGTCTTCGCAAGCCTCTAATGCAGTAAAGCATCACAAGAACCAAGCCCGCGATGAAAGTGTTGGTGCTGTAGCCCGTGACGACGAGCTTTCACGTAACTCTAAGGAAGTCTTAAAAACACCATCTGGGCCAGAAATGAAGCCAGCACTTATAGGTCAACGGAAAAGGCTGCCAAACTTTAGTTACACTACACTTGATAGGAATGATGCATGGCGCATGGCTTGCCTTGTTACACACGCCGACGAGAGGCTGAGGATCCCAGTCGGGCATGTGTGCATTTGAGGTGTCAGCTGCAACTTGATGTGGACCACCTTGCAGGATTGCCTAGCTGGTACGCTGCTTCGACGCAACGAGTAAATGAGCTATGTCTGGCTATATAAGTTGTGAAGGTATTCGATATAAACATTTCGTGTTGCTTTACCACAGCAATGCTTTCATTACAACTTCAAAGCATGAAAGGCATTTTCAGTATTCCATTCATTCTGATTTTCTGTTTTCTTCTCCAAATAACGTATCAAGTATAACGCATTAAATTTTCCAATCCCGCTCGACTGCCTGGTCTACTGATAGCTCAAATTTCCCCTTATCACCGCGTCTGGTTGTTCTCCACCGGCATAGGTTCAAAACGATATTCTGAATCACACAATCGTTTTAGTCCTGTTGTCCAGGCTGGCCCGAAACACGTGTCATTGTCAAGTTCAGCAATGATCACTATCGTCTATGACCCTCGACATAGATTTCTCAAAGTAAGAGATCTGTGTTGCTTATGAACATTTTGACTCAATTTCATTTACAGAGTCGTTTCTATGACCATTATATCGCGGGCAGCCGATGAACACAGTGTTGACTACTCCAAGCCCAATGCACAACAGGATCTTGAAGCAGCCGCTCGTGGCAAATATGACTGGGTGTACTCACTTGTTCGAGGGAAGGATCAGACGGGAGACTTCAACCTTCATTCAGTATATGTGCCAAATGGATGGTTTGTTAATCGACTTCTCGAGCTGGGCCTTTTGTTGGGCATTTGATATGACTTTCGACGTGATTTACGGTAGTGACTTTGGATTCATGAAAAATCGTCACGATTTCAATGGAATGACATGCTCGTTTATTACCATCGTACGGTATGCGGCACTACTCGGCCAAGTGCCTGAGTGGTGTTCTTGGCTTCTTGCATACAGCAAAGTCATGAACTTCATGCGTCGATTCGAGCGCTTCCTAGATTCAACGCAAAAAATGCTAGATACAAGTAGTTCAGCTCGGCTGAGTGTATACTTGACTTACAAGAACCTAGATCATCGAGAGAAAAAGATAGAAAGCCATGGCAAAACAGCTCATAATTGTAGTGCAACCTTCTTTTGCAAAGTTATTGGAAAACCAGAAGAGCCCCTCGACGATATGCAGCGTGGCCGAGCCGTGAATGTTTTGTTTGAAGCATCGTGAGTAGTGCGAAGAGTTAATTTGGGCGCTAATATAGCAACAGCTTTGTTGCTACAGCAGAAGTTGCGGTCACTCTAAGGACAGTCATGTGCTGTCTTTTGATGGGTGAATCATCCTACAAACGGCTTACTCACGAAATTCGTACCCTAAAACGCGAAAATCTGTCTGAAATGAGATATTTGTAGTTTGGAGGCCTGTTATCTCATGTATCGAAGTGCCGACTAACGTTATATTTAGAGATGTTGTCGTAAAGGAGGCTTTACGTCTTTATACGTCTAATTGCTCACCCATGGAACGTGTAGTGCCTTCGCCTGGCTGATTGTTGACGTCATCACATTCCCCAAGGGACAATAATAAGCATACCACAGTACGTAGCTCATCGTGATGTGGAAGTCTTTGGGGAGGATGCAGATATTTTCAGGCCTTCACGGTAGCTTGACGCCGATACGGTGACGTTGGAGCGCATGGATTGGAACTTCATGGCGGTAGGTTCGGAGCGCTTGAAGTCTTCTCCATCGAGCTTTTGGCTAGGTGTTGACACATACGCAGTTTGGAAAGGGCAGCCACGCGTGTGTTGGTTGTGAACTGGGAATGCTTGAGCTGCGTATATTTCTCGGTGAAGTTTTGACATCCAGTGGGCGTCTGCGAATCCAAAATTGGAGACTAAGACGTATTGGATCACAGAGCATCATGGTCTAGAACTGAAGTTTGTGAGCATCTAATTTGGTGGGACATGGGCCGAAACTGTCGAACGAAGCGGAACCTTCACTTCATTGCTAACATATCTATGTCTGCCTCAAGCACTACGCTTTGACCAGAGAGTATCTCATCTGGTTGCTTAGCGTTCGACCATGCTAATTAGGACTCCCTTCAAGATCACAATCATCTCAAATTTTACAACGTTGGTCAGATATGCAGACTTCAAGAGTTAGCAGTTCATTTGGATCGAAAGATAGGATTAACGGACAGAGAGGGAAGAAGGCGTCATTTCAGTGGTTGATGGCAGTCTGTTCTCTGTGACATTGTGATACTTAAGTAGCTATGTAATGAATGTCCGTCTCTCTACAGCTTATGTTCATGGGAACCGCCGAGCCAGACGCGACATAGGCCAGAGAGTTGAGTCCCGCGGGCTAACCCAGTCCGGGAGGCTCAGAGCCTGCTAGCCCTATTGGAGCTCGCCGCACCAGCTAGATCGAACCGGTCGAGGTTCATCACCTTGTGCCACGCTGCCACGAAGTCCTTCACAAGCTTCTGCTGTCCATCCGCGGAGCCATACACTTCAGAGATGGCACGCAGCTCGGGGTGAGAGCCGAAGATCAAGTCGACACGGGTAGCGGTCCACTTCTTGCTGCCCGTGGCACGGTCGACGCCTTCGTAGAGCTCGACGTCGGAGCCGGCCGCGTTCCACGTCGTGTTCATGTCGAGCAAGTTGACGAAGAAGTCGTTCGTCAGCTGGCCGGGGCGCTTGGTGAGTACTCCGTGAGTGCTTCCGTCCCAGTTGGCATTGAGGGCACGGAGACCGCCGACTAGCACCGTCAGTTCCGGAGCAGAAAGCGTGAGCAGCTGCGCCCTGTCGATGAGGAATTGTTCTGTCTTCACCCGCTTTGTGGATTTGCCGTAGTTGCGGAAACCATCCGCATAGGGCTCGAGGTGCTTGAAAGACTGAACATCCGTTTGATCTAGAGAGGCGTCCGCACGACCGGGAGTGAAGGGGACGGGAACACCAGCAGCCTTTTCCAGGGCAGCACTTCCTGCCAGTACGATTACGTCGGCAAGCGAAACTTTCTTACCGCCGGTCTGGGCCGAGTTGAACTTCTTCTGCACCCCTTCTAATGCTTTTAGCACCTGGCTCAGCTGTGCGGGATTGTTCACCTCCCAGTCTTTCTGAGGAGCAAGGCGGATGCGAGCGCCATTGGCGCCACCGCGCTTGTCACCGCCGCGGAAAGTGGAAGCCGATGCCCAGGCGGTCGAGATGAGTTTGGTGTTGTCCACGCCGGCCGACAGAATTTCTTTCTTCAAGGCAGCAACGTCGTTGTCGTCAATCACTGGGTGGTCTAGCTCTGGGATCGGATCTTCCCAGAGAAGTACTTCATTGGGAATTTCCGGACCCAGCCAGCGAGTGCGGGGGCCCATGTCACGGTGCAGCAGCTTGAACCAGGCACGGGCGAACGCATCGTGCAGTTCGTCTGGGTGCTCGAGGAAGCGGCGGGAGACCTTTTCATATTCAGGGTCGAAGCGCAGTGCAAGGTCAGTTGTCAGCATTGTCGGGAGGTGCTTTTTGTTGGAATCATAAGCGTCTGGGATGAAGGCATCGGCATTCTTCGCTACCCATTGATTTGCACCAGCCGGGCTCTTGGTTAGCTCCCACTCGTACTTGAACATGTATTCGAGATAGTTATTGCTCCACTTTGTAGGAGTCTTAGTCCAGATAACCTCCAATCCACTGGTGATGGTATCGGGACCCTTTCCAGATTTGTGGCCATTGACCCAGCCGAAGCCTTGTTGTTCGAGGCCAGCTGCGTTGGGTTCCTTGCCAACGTTGTCAGAAGGAGCTGCGCCATGGGTCTTGCCGAAGGAGTGACCACCAGCAATCAGCGCCACCGTTTCCTCGTCATTCATGGCCATGCGTCCAAAGGTAGTGCGGATATCCCTGGCAGAAGCAAGAGTATCGGGAATACCGTCGGGGCCTTCAGGGTTGACGTAGATCAGACCCATGTGGGCTGCTGCAAGCGGCTCTTCCAGATCACGCGTGTGGATGGTGTTGTTGTCTTTCTTGTGTTCATCGCCATCCACGACGCCATGCTCAGACAGGCCCGCTGAACCGTGCGAGTAGCGGACGTCATTGCCCAGCCAAGTCGTCTCGCCACCCCAGTACACAGACTCATCGGCTTCATAAGTGTCAGGACGACCACCAGCGAAGCCGAAGGGCTTGACGCCCATCGATTCGAGGGCAACGTTGCCAGTAAGCAGATACAAATCAGCCCATGAGATCTTGTTGCCGTATTTCTGTTTGATGGGCCAGAGCAGGCGGCGGGCCTTGTCGAGACTGACGTTGTCGGGCCAGCTGTTGAGGGGTGCAAAGCGTTGCTGGCCTTGGCCACCGCCTCCACGGCCGTCTTCGACACGATAAGTGCCGGCACTGTGCCAGGCCATGCGGATGAAGAGGCCGCCATAGTGGCCAAAGTCAGCCGGCCACCACGGCTGCGACGCCGTCATCAGCTCGTGCAGATCCTTCTTCAACCCATTGTAGTCCAAGCTCTTGAAAGCTGCTGCATAATCAAATTCAGCACCGAACGGGTCGGTAGCTGGTGTGTGTTGACGCAGAATGTTCAGCCTTAAGGCATCAGGCCACCAGTCGCGGTTTTTGGTGCCGCCGCCAGCGACATTCGCGTGTTTGATGGGACATTCAGCCATGGTGGTGGTGGTGAGGGTGAAATTTCGAAGGAAAGTTGAGTCGTTGATGGGTCGAGGGCGGTAAGCAAGGTTAACATAACCCAATCCGAAACAAGGCCTGCTGCACCATCGGTACGTAGGCATGTGGACCTTTTCCTAAGCTTCAACGTTCCAGACTCGGGAATTAGTCAGATTTGGGCGGGTTCGAAGAGGTCAACGTTCCAATGACACCATCAGACCGTACAGGTCCAATGATCATCAGAGTCCCCACGCTGAGCAGTGCCGATCAGCTACCTAGAGAGAATTTTTAGGGATCGAAACTCTTTGAACATGGTGTCGCCCGGATGTCAGGGGGAAAGGAACCTCAGCGGTGGGGTAAACTGACCCCGCAATACTTCGTATCACTGCACCGATTTACTTCAGGTACAGTTTTATGCATGGCTTCCATCACAATTAGACACCTAAATCAGATGGACATATAGACATAAACTAGCGCTACTGTTGGCTAAAGTTGCGAACAAGGCTTCCTGCTGGAAGTCTCAGGTCTGCACGGTGGTTGGACTCTATGTGCGGAGTGCTCACAGACATTGCTTTTGACATCGCCTTGTGGACCGAACATAGCACGTCAATGGTCAATGAAATTGGTTGTTAAGTCGGATTCTGCTCTTGTCTTTCCCGTCGTACGAGAAGCTTTTGCGTCACTTGGAGCTTGTCTGGTAACTTTTCTGTTCCAAAAATGTCGTGATTGACAGTACACGATTGTCAATCTATCAGCAGCCCTGCCCATTGCACATGATTGTTTGCCTCGAACGCTGAAGGACATCTTGTACATTGCTCGCCTTTCTTCTTTGGGTAGTTCTCAGCCTGTCTCTCTCGACCGCGAATCACTTCTTCATAGGCAGGACGGAGGATGGTGTGTGAACATCGTTCAAGCACAATATTTGCTTGAGGATCCCTTCAGATGAGTTCGCGGTTACACTGATGCTGCAATCGAGGACATGCTACTGCTTTTGAAAAAAAGGTTGCTTGATTCATTACCGACCCGTCTCGAGATCATAGCTATGGCTTGCTACCCAGCAAAAGTGGCCTCTATTACAGTAACCGCCAGATTCCCTCACCACCGCATGATGTGCACTCCTTCCCCCCCATACCGAGTAAGCCTACTGAACGAGACCAATTCCCCACCGCAAACGTCATGAAGACGGGTTCGTTTGATCGTCATGCTCCATTAAACTCCAGCGTGTCAATTGTGTGGTATCATGGTGTGTGAGTGAAAAGAAACAAATTCGCCCGAGCTGTAAAATCCGTTCGTAGAAAGCGAGTGTAGAGAAGCGAAGATGAATAAGAACCGAGAGCAACAGCGCATGTCAAAGAGAATGAGCATCGAGTCAGAAGATTGGAATGGGTGGGTGTATAAAGGTGCTGGGGCCATTATTGAGCAGTAGAACGTGTCCGTATGGGGATGCTGGATGCGGGATAGCGACGATACAGTAGTCGTTAGACAACACGATACTTCATACTCCTTAAGTCACTCACGTGGTAGAGCCACGTATGTGCGTCCTTCCCTTCCGAGCCCAGACCAGCACGTGTGCCCACGTGTAAGTGCGCAAGGACAACAGCAACAACGAAGCCCCGCAGGTGATGAAAGTGGGCCCTGGAGAGGGAAATGAGGTCGGTGGGGCCCAATCAGCGGCCGCGCATGATCTCGTCCATGCCGCCAATCGGCACCACGCCGACGTCCAAGCGGTCCGTGGGCCGGGGCTCGGTGAAGAACGGGGCGCGGCCGCCGAACATGCGGCGCTCTTCGGCGAGCTCGAGCTCGAGGCTGCTGGGCCGGCGGCGCAGCAGGATAGCCTGGTTGATGCTGGACGCGATGGACGGCGTGGCAGAGAGGTCGGAGCCGGTGGAGAATTCGGTCGTGGCGGAGAGGTTGGGCGAGGCGAGCATCATGGTGGTGTTGGCGGTGGTTGGGGGATGGGCCTCCTTGCCGTCCTCGCTGTTGTTGTTGTTGTTGTTGTTGTGAGTCGAGTGCGAGGTCGTGGGGGGAAAGGCAGCAGGCTCGACGAAGCTGGAGGAGGAGGACAGTGGCGATTTGGAGGAGGTGGTGGAAGAAGCGCGGGAAGATGGGTTGGAGGAGAACTTGGTGCGGATGCGGTGGAGTTGGTGGGTCAACATGCGTGGAGGATGCATTTTGACGATGGTGATTGAGGATGAAGTAATCTTGCCGGCGTCTTGATTGTAAAGTGGAATGAAGTGATCAATTGCTTTGCTTGAGGGAGTGGCAACCTCAATTGAAAAACAGGTCAAGGTAGAATTCAAAGGGGCAAAGTGGAAGAAGCGAAGTTGGTAGAAGGAAGGTTGAGTCGCAGGCTCAGCTCTGCGTCAAAGTTGGTGCTGAAATGAGTGTTTCTCGTGTGACCAAATTCCGCCCAGCAAACAGACGGATCGGGCGCTGAAAAATATTGGGCCGTTGATAAGGAAACGGTTACCGAAAGCGGGTGACTGGAAAAACACACAGGTGAGAAGGAGAGGAAGAAGACGTGGTGTGGTGACTGCCTGCACGACACAGAGTGAATGATGGAGTGAGGGAGAAGAGCACCAGCACGACCACCACAACGAAGATGTCCAAGAAGGGTCGTGGCTCCCAACGCTGGCCTAATATGTGAGCGTGAGTGTGAAGGAGTGTCCAAGCTCTGTATATTAAGGGCGAGGAAGGGGAGGAGCAGGACAGGCGTCAGGGGAAGTGGACGCGATTTCATCATTCTTTTAGCCAGCGACCTTACATTCAGTGCGCCAGCTACGACGCCCGCCCGCTCATCGTTGCCCGAATCAAGCGTGGGTCTGACCCCATTGCGGCAGGCGTGAGGGGCGTAAAGGCACAGGCGTCGAGGCTCTTTGGCTGCTGGGGTGAGGGAGGTTGCGAGATGATGCACGCGACGCGGCGCAGATGAGACGCCAGGCGACAGGGGCGCCCCCTCCGTTCGCGTGTTTGAGCATTCCCGCCCTGCTCAAGGTGAGACGACCATGCCAGGCACGCACCTGGACCCTCTCGATAGCCGAGCAGAAGGCCCATGCCTCGCTCATTTTAGCCAGATGACATTATATTGATCTGACGTCGCCTGGAAAATCGCAGCGGACGGAATGAGGAACAATTATTTGGTCCAGGTCTATCGACTCCAGCCGCCATGTATTTTACAGGAGATGAGGGCAGCAAAAAGAATAAACAGACAGGTAAGTATTAGGTAGACCCCCAGAATTGACTCCCCCAGCTGCGGCCGTCTCAGCCATGCCCTGGTATCATGTCCCGCGCCAAGCCCCCAAGCACAGATGTAGCCCCCCTCTCGAACGCCCAAACAAGCGCTGACACGCCGTGCGCAAGAACCTGCCCATGACCGCTTTCGCGGCCCGCTGCATCAGCCACGATGCGGAACCTCGACATAAGGAAAAAAAACTTTCTCGTTCAGGTATCCACGCTTCGGAGATCGATGCTTCCAGAAACTCTCCAACGCCTTGCCCTTCAAACTCGTTTTCACCCCCCCGCACTCCGTCCCAGAATAGACTCTAGCATCCTCTTCTGATCCTCCGCCAAAGCATGGATCGCCCACGTCATTACCGATCTCCAGGCAAAATGACGACGCTGACTCGTATATCTCTCAGGTCAGTAAGTTCATCCTCACCTCTCCCTTCCCGGCGATCGTCTCAGTGTAAAACTCCTCCGGATACTGTCACCCCAAGCAGAGGTCTCCAGTACCTCTAGCACATCTTGTGCGCTCACGCTGCTGCTTCCCCTGTTTCTACCTCCACCGTGCCTCGTTTCGTCGATGTTCGCCGCCAGACCATCGTTGTAGAGGTAGTTCTGATGACTCTGACTGCGCTGGTGTGACGTGGGACTCGAGGGACCCGTCAAAGCTTCCGCAAACTGCCAATCTTCAGATGCTGGCGGTCGGGGGTTGGGCGTAAGCTGCGGCGAGACTTGGAGGCTGTGTGGGCGGGTGGGTGACGTGGATGGGGAGACCTGGATCGAGCTTGATCGTGCACGTACTGTCCAGCTTGTGTCCCCATCGGCTGGTGGGCTGACGACGGGTGGACTAATAGGCGAGATGTGTGCTAAGCTTCGTTGTGCGTGTGGTGTGCGATCCTGGCCACTTAGGACAGGGCTGGGAACAAATGTGTCTGTACGTTCGTAACCATCGTCGTTGGTCGCCGCTTGCCTCGTGTGCGATGCGTCACCATCTTCGTCGACAAAAATCTCGGGGACAGTGAATTGCGGGACAGTGGTCATGTTGCGCAGATTGCGAGCCTCGATCGTCCGGCGGAATTTCCGTGACCAGTAGACTGTATCAAAGAAGCCAATGACCACGTTGCGGCGAACTGCCTCTTCGACACGCTGGAGCCGAGCACGGCGACGTAGATATTCTTCCAGGCGAAGACTCTTGCTGTCATTAATGACTTTGTAGTGAGCTAGAATCATAAGCAATGCGTTGAAGCTGATCCCTTTGTCAACATCAGCAGACACAAGAACCTCTTCGTAAAAGATGTTCATTCGTTTGCGTCGTCGCCGAATTTCTTCGACAGGAAGTCGGCTCAGTCGTTCGCGGAGTTTCTTCACGTCAATTTCCACAGGAGGACCGGGCCCTGCATCGAGAGGCAGTGTCGACTCGCGGTGTTGGACTTTGCAATCTTCAACCAGTCGTCCGACTGTAAAATCGCCATCGTAAATGCGCATTTCAAATATGCCGGAGAGTTCCTGAGGATGCGGTTAGTAAAGCCTGCGCTGGGACGTGCTCGAAAGTACTTACTCCCAAGAATCGCGGAAACACCTCTTTGGTAATGTAACCGCTTCCGCTGGGATCGAACTCGGCCCAGGCCTGCTTAAAGCGTCGGATTTCTTCTCTTGAAATGACCGACAACCCGCTGCTCCTTTGGTAGACGTACGAAAAGCTCTCGTAGATGAGCGACACAAACAAGTTGACAAAGAGATACATGCTCAGGATGTTCCAGAGAATAAACAATGCCCTTGCCCAATTAGCGCTTCCGCAGTCATCGTCAAAATACTGCCCATTGTTAACGCAGAGTGGCGGCGCGATTGTCGCAAAATCTTCCATGATTTGATTCCACCCTTCTCCCATACTCGTCCTAAAAAGTAAGATCAGGGCTTTTGGCACACTCCGAAAATTAAGGTTGACGGTTTCCTGAGAGCCAAATCGAGTCAAGCCGAATGTTTGAGTAAGTGCTATTGCAAACACCAAGAAAAGAACAAACCACGTCGCCATCAGATTTGCAATCGATCCGAGCGACGCTGCTGCAGTTTTGAAGAGCTGATCAAGCTGATTGTTTCTCGGAATAAGGAGAAGAGCGATTCCGACGAGCGCAAGCTTGTGGATTTGCTGAAAAGTCCGGTTGGTGTAACTCGAAAAGACGAGGATTGAAAAGACAAAGGTGACGGTGACAACGAACAGCGCATAGACGTCCCACGAAGACTTGCGGAATCGAAACCAGGTAAGACCAATGACTCGAATGGCCAGATTAGACATGTAGATGAGGGTAAAGACGAAGAAGATCGAGTCTCGCAGATAGTCCCACCAGAGTGGCGATGGGTAGAATTCTAGGCATAGCAGGATTAGGTGGATGATGAGTATGAAGGTGATGGATCGCTGCCATCTGCCACTCTTGGTAATGGCCCGTCTATAACACCACTCTTCCCATGTTTCTCGTCTCTTCGCAGATGACGGCCGCTTGGAAGGCGATATTTGTCGCAGTAGTTTTCGCAGCTCAAGCCACGATCTTTGGTCGGTAGTTAAAAAGGCCACCCCCGTTTGCTCTGTATAGTTGCGCATGAAAACGGAGACGAACAGCGTCAGCACGAAGACTGCACCGAGCAAGTTGAAAATGACAAAGAACACTGCATTTCCCTCCGATGAAAATGGCTGCGGTTGTGTAAATAGCCCGGTGATGGATTGAGCACTCCACATAACATCAATCCAACCCTCTTGTGAGACGATTTGGAAAAGGATGAAGAGAGATCCGCCAAAGCTGTCAAAGTCGTAATATGGGTTCGATACAGTCCGCGGAGCTAGCACATTCCAACCATAGGGCGAACTGAGATACTCGCCAGTGCAATCAGTCAGGTTACCAATGTTGAGGCTACTGTCGTTGCATGTCATCATCTTCCCATTGAATAAGTTGAGTCCGTAGATGGCGAATGGGATTAGCAAGCTAAGAGAGACAAAGGCTGCAGAAATAACTTTCCAACCTCCAAGAACAATAACGGAGTGGAAAGTATCTCTTGCACTGTCACTGACGTTGAGCAATCTCAACGCTCGCAGAGCTTTAAAGGCACCAACGGCTCGCGAGACGGCGCCCTCGTTGAGTAATGATGTTGCCACGTTGATCCACAGAGTAACCAACACAACGCCGTCGATGAAGCCCCATGAGCTTCGGAAATAGGCGTTGGGTGTGAAAAAGAAGCCATCAGCAATGACTTTGATGATAGCCTCCACAGTAAAGAGAGCTGCAAAGCCCATGTCCGAAAACACGAACCAATTCTTGACACTAAAATGGTGCTCCATAAAGTATTGCCTCTGATAAAGCGGAGTGGTGACACAAGCAAGCACGACCATGGCTACAATAGCAGCGTATATGAAGGCCGAAAAAGCGTACCAGAGGGGAATTGAGGGGTTCCTGCCTTCGATCCGCTCACCGCGTCCGGGACCAACAAGACGTTGGCAAGCTCTCCGAATGGGGTTGTGTGGTCCGAAAATGTACAAGGAGACATTGTAGCTCGTGTGCTTGGCAAGATACTCCCTTTGAGCGCGCTTTCGGCCTTCGGATGCTGAAACAACTTCCCTGACCATCTGGCGGGTATCCAAGTCCTGGTAAGCCCGAGAGAGCTGCAATCGAGAATAAAATGGATTCGGCTCCGTGTCTGCAAAATATCCGACAACAGATTTGAACAAGGAGCTCAAAGGGCCTGTATGAACGGTTTTGGACAGTTTGGCATCGGGTGAACCTGTGCCATCCGCGTCGTCCGGATTGGGGGAGTTGATCATTTGGTCGTCAAGAAAATCGCGGACAACTGCGTCCTTTAGGAGCATTTCCGTTGCTGCAGAACCGAAGTCCAATGGGTCCTGACGTCTAAACTGGCCGAGTTTGAAGATGGAAGAGAGAGAAAGATTGCTAGTCTTGTCAGTCTCGCACATGCTAGCATTCAAGGGCCAACTTACCCGTGCGAAGACCCTCCCAGCTCTTTGTGCTGCAAGAATGCTCTGACCTGCTGCATGCGCTTTTCGTCTTCTGACACATCAAAGTTCTCCTGAATGACAGCAATGAACATGTTTAGCACGATGACTATGCAATTGTCAGCATTCATCAAGCTGGAACCGACTTTTCATCGCACATACAATTAGCAAGGATGAACCACAAAATGAAAAAAGCCGCGGCCATCCAAGCCGTTTTGTACATGTATTCGTAACTCGTGGCATTGTACAGTATCGTCGTCCAATTTTCGGTGGACAGTATTTGGTACATCCCAAGAAAAGAGTTGTAGATGGTAGAGAAGGTGATCTTGACCGTATTACCCTGAGAATCCTGGTAAGGAATTTGGTTTCGAAACATCTGCACGGCAAATATCGAGACCAAGAAGGTCAAGAGAAACACGAACAGAATCAAGTTTGCAAGACCGGATACGTGGCGAAGAACGATCATCTAAGTTACAGATTAGTAAGAGCTGAACCTCTGGATGCTGCTTGCACTTACAATTAGTTCTCGTGTTATTGGCACAGCCAAGACGACACGATAGATTCGCAGTACTTGGAATATCGTAAGCCAGGCATAGGCTTGACCCGAATCGTGAATCTGAGGGATCTGAATGATGGTTGTAATTACGGCAAGAAAGAAATCCACTACATTGCGTGGCTTGTAGAAAAAGAATCGCCAGTCAACGGCAAGACGGATGATGATCTCGAACAAGAGCACGATCGTGACAACTGTCTCCGACACGTCAACGAACTGTTCGTGACCGTGGCTCATGTTGGCGGTTCGAAGACATTGACAAACCAGGCCATAGACGATCACGGCGATCCAGAACGAAGTAGATTTCTTGTAAAGCTTCTTTAAGGGATTAGTTCGTTTCAGCGGATGCTCTTCGGGCTCCAGAACGTCATTGCGCTCCTCGGCGGTAAAGGCACTCGTCTTGCTTTCCTCTCGGATAACCTGGAAAGAGGAAGTAATCACGGCGATCAATAAGTTAATGAGCCAAAGAGTCATGATAACAATGCCGAAGGCGAAGAAGAGTGCAGCGACAAGATAGTCGGACTGCGTCAGGTAGTAGAGGATATCACTGAACGTATTAGCTGACATGATGACAAAGACCAGCTCCAGGGATTGAAGAATGTTGTCGAAGCTGACTGTGCCATTGTACGGATTGCCGCCTTCAATGCATTGTGATCCAGCGGGACAAAAAAACCCCTTTGGCGTGTCGACACCAAAAGCGCCATCCGCTGTAAGCCAGGGCTTGGCAACGCCTTCATTGGTCAGCCACCCACCACAGAACTGGAAATTGCCGCTTTGGTTCTGCGCGTAGTTCGACTGGCCCGATCCTTCTGGGGCGATCCAAACGCAGGTACGCCGTAGACTGGACTTGAAGCTTTGGATGCCAACGATGGCAAACAACAGCCAAAAGAAGCTAATGAGAAAGGCGACGTTGAGAAGTGTTGGCGCCGCTCTTTTTAGACTTCGCAAGATGACCGATGTACCGCTAGTCAAGCCAAGAAGCCTCAGAATTCGAAGGCATGCAAGCATGCGGAAAAGATAGAAGTGATCTTTGTATTCCAACATGAAAATGTCGAGAATAAAACTGATCCAGAAAGAACATACAGCCAAGAAGTCAAGGCGATTGAAGGAGTGACGCATAAAAGCACGATGAGCAAGCCTGAAGCGTTGTTTTTGTCTATAGTCTCCTGGTTGGTCGGGAGAAAAACTGGGACCCGACGTGAATTTCCGAATGATTGATTGTTGGATTTCGTCAGCCCGAGGGGCGTCATTTCGGAAAGACGGCTTGCGGTGCAGGGCAAAGAGACTTTGTGCTTTGTCGAAGACGGCTTGACGAAGACCAATCTCGCGATTGATGGTACTGTATTCTGTCGGATTCATGATGAAGCCAGAGACTATTATTCGCACAATGATCTCGACCGTGTAGATGGAAAACAGCGCGAGTAGACAAAAGTCAATCCATCGACCTCCCCAGCGATGAGGCATATCTGGAATCTTTTTGGCAGAGTCGACTGTCAGGAGAATAGTCTGAATGACAATGAGAACCAGGATGAATGGTTCTGTAAGCGGATGAACAAGTAAATCGAACAAGCGTAGCCGAATCGGGCTATCTGGCGGGAAGATACCCAAAGATCTTCCTTTTAGAGGATTCTGGCTGATTGGGACGCCTCGTGACTCTGGCAGAACATCGATCGGAGTATGAATGGGCGTCGGTTGCTTCTCGTTCGACGGCGGCCGGCTAGAACTACCATCCAAAGCACGATCTATCAAGGGCTCGCCGGGTAGCTCAGGATGAAGGTGCTTTCCAGAAGATTTGCGTCGGATGTGATGCTGGACAACTTCTGGCTCATTGCCCAGATTGACCACGCGCTGCGACATCTTCCTAACCATTGTGCCGGCTCGTTGCAAAGGCGTTTCAATATTTGATGGCGACAAAGACCGTTTTCGTGAACCAGAGGAGCTTGGCCCTCCAAATCCAGCTTCGGCATGATGAAGGTCATCTCCAAGATGAGAACCCCGAGGATTCCCGTCAGGAGTTAGGAATCGGGTGCTTTGGAAGCTGTTTCTGTCGTGCCGTTGACCGCTTGGAGTGGATGGAGTTCTGCCGCTGATCGGTTGCAGATTTCGACTATCTGTCAACGGGGTTGTATCCTCGTATTCTGGAGATAATGGGTCTTGGTTCTCGTCGTGACCTGGCGGGGTCTCTGGATTTGGAGAAGGTGTCCCAGCTCTTTCTGGAGTCCATGACCGTTCATGTGCGCGAGAGCTTTCGGCTTGCGTTGGAGTGTCTCCTTGAAAGCTCAAGCCCGCAAAGCCGATCGCATCCTGAAAGCCGCTTGCGTCTTCAATTGGGGTCAGGCCAGCGTCTTCATCATCATTATGCGGGCGACTGCCGAGCGAAGAAGTGGCTATGTAGGCTTGCTGTGATGCTTCACCTCGTCGCGAGGGACTGGCCGAGCCTTCCGCAATCGGAGCGTATCTCCTTCCGAACCCTCTCGAAGCCAGCGAGGGACTGTATCTAAGCATGTTCCTTCCCCTTTCGGTCAAACTTCGAGGTCTCGATTGCGCATCGTCTCCATCTTGGCTGTTCGGATCGGGCGGTCGATTGAGGGTTTGTAAGGGTATTGCCTGAGATGTGGATCGGCTTCTCCCATGTTCAGGCTCAGTGGAGGCCATCGCAGTGCGGCCACGCAGTGAAGGGGCCTCAGCTACCGCCCAGCTGTCATTCGTAGAATTTTATGCATCAGTTGAGAGGGAGGACGGGATGCTGGTCCAAGCCCTTGGTCCTCTTGTCGGTCGTAATACAAGCTTCGTGTCCCGGGGATACTAATTGAGAATAGACGGGGTGAGACGTGCCCTGTCAGACGAATACCGGGGTTCAGATGTAGCGCGGGACGACCTTTCAGAGAGGAATTTGGGGAGAAGAGGCCAATTGGAACGAGAGTCAGGGAGGAAGAAGGTGTGTCTAGGTGTTTTACTGCGAGAATGGTGGCGGACGAGGAGGGTGACGAATGTAGGGCAAAAGAGGTGCTATTCTTATCCGCAGGGACCTTGAAGATCGGATTCTCGTTGCTTGCGCCACGCCAGTAACGCGTTTTCTGGCCTGCTCGGATCGGACCGAAATTCTCCGGCATCCGCGCGCCACTTGGCTGCCAGGGAGCGCGCCAACTGAACTTCTCGAGCCCCATCTCACTTTGCTCCCTCGACCGCGACGCAATCCAACTACTGACCATCCTTCGCGGTGCAGAGCTATATCGGAGACCAAATGAACGCGCTCTGCCTCTTCTCTATCTAGATCGCGCGTTGCCTAACTTGGCCCTGCACTGGAATAGCCCCTTCACGTCTACTTAACCACCGCGACTTGGCGCGTCTAACCCCGGCTCGTAATCGAAAATGCCTGGCAGGAAGAGAAAGCTACAAGAGACGGCAATGGCGGACACCGTCCAATCGCCAGAACCCGTCCCGGAGAACCTGCGACGCCTTCGGAATATGTGGGAATTCGCGAGTCTCATGCAGTATCTATATCTATTCGGCAAGGCAGTCAAAGTTGATGATGATCTCGATATCGACGTAAGTGCTATTATCGACTGATCATAAGTCGCGTAAGGCCCAGCTTGTAAAACGTTCGATACTAAAACTTCATCAGGAACTTGAGCAGGAATGTATCAAACCAACCCCATCTGAGAGACTGTCCGCTCTTGGGCTTGCCTTGCTCAAATTTGTTTCTTCACACAGAGGCTTGACGTAAGTCACCTTGCCTCCAAACCTGCAATTGTGCTCACAAAACAGACTTGAGATATTCGATGAGTACACGCGCCGTCAATATCTTGCGAAGGCCCCGCATCGCAACCCCTTTGGAGAACACGAGACACCAAACAAATTCGACGACTTTGATCTATTCACAAAAATTCGAGTCTTGCATCAGCTGTCTACATGGACATTCACCAATCCCGATCGCATCAGAGAGCGCATGAGCGAGCGCGACTACCAGCAAACGTCTTGGGTACGTGAACACAGTAGCTTGAAGCACGCAGATCTAACAATTTTCGAATAGCGTATGGAACCACAAGGATGGGATGCTGAAGATCGTGCCTACTTCGTCTTGGACGACGACCGTCTCTACCGCCAGACCGAGACACCCCTCCCGCCAACACCAACCAAGGCAAAGTCCAAGTCCAACTCCAAGCCCAAGCATACCAAAGCCACCAGGTCGAACAAACGAAGAAAAATATCACGTACCGTTATTGACACCGAAGACGAAGATGAGTCTATCGCTGCGCCCGAGCCCGAGCCGGAACCTGAACCTGAGCCGGTAGACGATGGATTCGGAGGCAGGAAATGGGAATGCATTGCCATCACGCTCGAAGACTACCAAGAAGTGCTGGAAGACTTCCGTCGAAGTAGACACCCCGCTGAACGCCAATTACACAAGATTTTATCGACCAAGGTTCTCCCAGTAATAGAACAAAAGGCCGAGGCGCAAGCGCGCAAAGCCGCCAGAAAGCAAAGAGAATTAGAGAATCTACAGAAGATGGCAACCGCAAAGCGCTCCAGTAGGCTTGCGGACAAGCAAGAAAAGCAAAAACATGACGAGGAAGCGGCTGCGGCAGAGCGCAAGCGTCAAGCAGATCTGGCCATGGCCAGAAAGGAGCAGGAGAAACAACAGAAGATGGAAGCGGTAAGTGAGAAGTGCGACAAATGAAGACGAGTATCTGATTGCGAGTAGGCTCGCGAATCCCGAATGATGACACGAGAACAGCGTCTTAAAGAACGCGAAGTCAAACGTATACTCCATGAAGAAGAGCTAGCCAGACTCGAAGAGGATAGCAAGAAGATTGAAATTGGCGACTCTAGGATTTCTGAGCGACATCTCAAAGCCGAGATGGAAAAGCGCCAGAGAGAACTTGAGAAACTGACGCAAGAGGATGATTGGGTGTTCGACTGCGCCATTTGCGGTATGCATGGGGAGAATCTGGTTTGTTTTCACATCCGATCTGATCAAACCTCAGCTGATGGTGGTCAGGACGACGGATCCCATAGTATTGCCTGTGAGAAGTGCAGCGTATGGCAACACAGCAAATGCCATGGCATTGCAGTCTCGGAGGCGGAACGGGATGATTTTCATTTCGTCTGCACCGATTGCAAGCGTCGCGACAAGGAAGCCAAGAGACCAAGGACGCCTTCGCTCAAGATCCGCCTCTCATCTTCACCAAAGGCGGAGAAGCACTCCAAGGTAATTGAAAAGAATGGCAGCCCGAGCAACCGCACCAAATCAGGTGGACCGATAACATCGTGGAAGCTCGACAGTGTTCAAATTTCTCCACCGCGGAGGCCCGAAACCTATGCAAACCACGTCAGTCCTCCGGCCAGTGTCAGAAGCGGGCCTAGCCTATCTCCGCATGGTCAAGGAGCTGCACCTCCGGGCATGTATCGGGCAAATGGTGTCCCTGATCTGCACCAACCTACTTGGAATGGTCATCCGCCAGATTCGCCTGCTAGGCCATCTTCTTCCTCCCAAGCCATGGGTCTCGCTATTGCTAATGGAATGGGAGTCGGATCCCCGAGTCCAAGCAGACTGTCCAACGGTTTCACCAATGGAATCCATCATACCCCAGCAAACCACGCGGTCAACGGCACCGGCCCAAGGCCACACTCATCCGGCATCGCTTCCTCAACCAACGACCCCTTCCACCACTCCTTCGCCCACCGACAACCGCCCTCCGCTTACTCCCGCCCAACTGCTCAATCGCCCGTCAAGCAGCCGCCGCCACCGTCGCACTCCTCCCCTCAACCATCCCCCGCCTACCACTCTAGCCCCTTCACCGCCTCCTCCAATCCATCCACATCCTTCCCGCCCACCACCGCCCAGCACTCCCCACGCTTCAATCCTTCCCCTGTCAAACACACTACCAATATCACCTCGCCTCCACAACTGGCCTACACCCCGCAACCTGCGTACACTCCGCCGCCGCACTTCCAGACCCATCCCAGCGCGGGCCTGTTCCCGCCGAGCGTGCCGCCACCCGCCAAGCACGAGCTGCCACAGCCGCCGTCACTGTCGTCGTCGAGCCCGCGCCATTCCCTAGGAGCGCAGGGGTTGCCGCCGGCGCCGGCGCTGTCGCCGAGTGCTCAGCCAATGATCTTGGACCCGCCGGTGAAACGGACGCCGGAGGGCAGGCAGTAGCCGCACCTGTAGACCGAGCAGCAGTGAGAAACGAGGCGCAAAAGTTTGGGCGGGGAGGGGGAAAGGTACATAGTCTGATGATAAGAACGAGTCATTGGCAGAGGTCGGTTTCGTTTCGTGTACAGCATTTGGGCGGGCAATTGGCATTCGGGAGAGGACTGGTCGCGAAAGCTGCGGCTCAGAAGTTTGAGTCGGCCTTTTCTGACGACATTAGGCCTTTGGAGGCTGGGGAGGTTGACCCAGGTTTACGAGGTTGAATTTGATAGATTGATTAAGAGCATTTTAGACTATGCTTTGCTTTCGGAAAATGATATTACTCTTTTGCAACTTTAGAGAGCCCTTGTGTCATTCGCCTACTTGATGCGCACAGCAATGCGTGTGACCTATACAACTAGCTGTTGCAGGCCTTCAAGTTCAAATTTCTCTCGAACTGAAAGATCTAAACAGCACGAAAAATTGAGGCGAGCACCTTTGAACCTTTTCTATCAGATGTCTTTTTAATTCCACATTGGAGCAGTAAAGGATACTACGCCATGTGCACAAGATAGCTCGACGTTCTTCCCGTAGCCACGCTCATTTGGTTGCTTTCTTCCAGCGTCATTCCGTCATATCCCTCGACCGGCAGGCCTCTATGGTTCGCTGGTGTTGACGCCGTGCCTCTAAGCAACAGAACACATCAAATCATTAGGCGCCTATACTTCGCTTACAATACCACTTTTGCGCGTACCAGAACACATGACAGTAACGTAAGCCCAAAGCAGGCCGTGCTCCACAACTTCTGCTCCTAGCAGATGAACAATCTTATCCTTTTCCACTCTTACAATTCCTCTTCACAGCCTTTTCTTGCCCTTCCTCTTCGCCGCCTCCTCATTCTTAAACGGCCATCCACTCGTCCTCTTGTCCGCGCCCGTCCTCCTGCTAATCCGTCCCTTCTCGCTGCCGAACAACAAGCACCAAACGGCCACAAAGGCCAATACGGCACTACCTGTCGCCCCGGCTGCGTAGCTCATCACGTATGTGCTGTTGTACATGGCATACGAGTGGAAGGCCACAAGGGCATGGTAGCCCAGGGTTACTATGAGTGTGGGAACGGCATATGGGGCTTTGGGGTTCGACGGCTCATCGAGATCAGACGAGGATGAGGAGGATGAGGAGGATGGTGTGAGAGGGATGCTGCCTGTGAGGAGGGCGGTAAGGATAGCGAGCGTGAGCTGCGTCAGGCCGAGACAGCAGCAGAAGTAGCTCTCGAGCGCTGCAGTTTGACAGTTAATGAGGATTTGCTACGCAAATCATGATTTGTGCAGGTGCAAAGTACCGCTTGTCTCTCGCATCTCAGATATGCTCATGCTGAGAACTAATTTGGGAGCAATAAGAAGTGGGACAGCCTGGAGAGTAAGCCACGCGGCGCTGCCATATGTGTAGGCGTAGAATACCTAAATCGAGTCAGAACTTGAGTTAATGCTAGTGAGATGGAACAAGAGAACTTACGTCCATTTTGAACCTCCCCCATCAAGGCGCGCAGAAGATTGAGGAAAAATGTCTTTGGGTTGTGGGCTTGGTGTTCGTACTGTTCCTATATCTAACATGACGTTGCTCATACAAAATCATCAGGGAGCAGAATCCTGGAGTGTGGGGCAATATTCATTTTAATACTCTGAATTGTTAAGTTGATTATTGTGGAGGAAAATGTAAATGAAGCTACAAATTATTATCCATGCTTTATTGCCTGAGTACGTTAAGGCACTTTCTCTTATGATTATCCACCTTGGCAAGACCGCTCGGTATACCGTCAACTGGTACCATCTTTTGTGCGCCACCACCATTGCTCGGAAATGCAAATCTACGCAAGAATATCATCGCACGAATTCGTAAGAGATTGGTGCATTGCAGTCTCGACGCCGACTTCAGGGAGCTCAGGAGCGGCGATGAAACAGTCGTAAACTCGAAGTATCTCAATTTCCGGAGATCAGGAAAGCCGGGTAGTGCTCGCTCGGGCTATTTACTTCATTTACTTCAAGAAACCTACTGTCGTTGATGACATTTAATCGGGCCTTGACAACACAAAGGAGACGCCAGTAATCCACCGCGCCTTTGGCACAGGCGGTTTGCTTCGGTGGGCTCCTTGTATTATGGTTCTAGATACCTAGGTAATCACGTTATACTCTGGACTAATTACGCTCGCGGATCGAATCATCACTGTGTCTTCTATGCACCATCCCGCTGCATGGGACATCGGCAAGCTTGACAGCACAATCGGTATAGTTGGCGAGCGTAGGACTAGGCCGACTCAGCGAGCGTGCCCAAGTGCAGAGCGTCGTACACTCATCTATGATGAACAGCTCAGAGGGGGAGCACTCATCCACACCACTCGCGTACACGATGGCGAATCGTATTTGGCGCGAAGTCGGACATGACGGAGTAGAAGCTGAATTAATGGACCGCAGGTCAGGGAATACTAAGAGACTCTCCCATTACCTGGAAACCATGGGACGAAAGTACCTCGACTTATACACGTTACTTCTATTAGTCTTTGAAGTCTCTGTCACCATTCCAAGTCTTCACTTTACATGGTAGTCACAGGCCTGTGACAGCAAGTCGACCATGATCAGGAATCTTACTATCTTCGTAGTCATCACAACTGTCAACATTAGTATCGTTCTGGCACGGCTCTTCCAGTCCTTGCTGGTCTCAACTCTCTTCTGTCTTCACATCTGGTCCGGGAACATTCACTATGTTGGCGTGAATAGCTCTACCCATGACAGATTCTAAAAAATCGAATGCAATTTTGTCCAATCTAACCTGCTGTACAGTCTCATCAGGCCATTCGCAATATTTGTAGATGGGAAGAATTGATGAGAAAAAGCGTAGTACCTATTCTCTTCAATAGATCAGTAGTACGTGCATAGCAATAAAAAAAAAAAAAGAAAGATTAACGTGTGTTTGCATCCTCTTTCGAGGAGATTTACACTAGCCTTCGCGACCAGGGAGCCGCTCTGAGCAATTGTTCAATGGTTCTCCTCAAAAGTCAACGGACGAGAGTCTGTTACCATTCTCCACCAACCGTATACTCCTCCAAAGTAAAGAATTGTCTTCCAGCAAATGTCATGATGCTTCGCCCAACGATGATAGATTTACTTCAGACGACCCAGTGCGCTGCTATTAGAAAGCAACTTCTCAGACGCCTGCTTCTTGCCTGAACTGGTCACTATTGATGAAGCTGCAGCGCTCAAACAGCCTCTCATTGCGTACAGCCTGCGTTCCTGGACTGCCTGTATGTGTATGAGACGCATCTTCTGAGATTCGGATCGTCCGTGTGCCATATTGACCGCCAAATAGCTTCAGTGAAATATCGTTCGGAAAGCCTTGCGTGCCCTCGGAATTAGCATTATGATAAGCGGGTGGCCAGTCGTCAACACCGCTGTTGCTATTAACTGGAGTACTGGAGCTTGCGAACTTAATCATAGTGCTACTCATGAGCTTTCCGAGCTCCAGATGCGGGAGCGAATTATCTGCACCTCCATCGACATGCTGATTGAAAACGTAGGGAATATCGCTGAGGTGTGCAACACGCCACATGGGAACTCCCATCTTCTCAAATACTGGAGTATATCTCGTGGAGTTGTGCTCGAAGAGTCGGACATTGTCCGCACTGGTACCACCGTTTTTCACATATTGCCAAGAAAAGTCCATGGTAGGGCAGGAGAAGAAGATATCTCGGCTCATCTGAGCAGCGCGATAGTACTGCGGCGAGATAGGCCCATCATATTCAGGACGTACCATAGACTCAAACTCAGACAGCGGATAGAGCTCAAGGAGCTTATCACCAGTTTCAGGACGTAGATTAGGTATCCACAGACGGAGACCGTGAATAATCTCCTCATCGTGTACGGTAGTCGGTAATGCATACCAAGCCCCCTCATTGGTTGTCCAAGATGCGATCAGCGACACACCCTTTGCGAATTTGCCGGCGCGCGTAAGTTTCGAAGGTCGATCTGGGAAGAGATCGCCGTCCACCGCTGTGTGAAAGTAAAGTTCGCCAAAGGGAGGACGAGCTTCGCGAGACATTTGGAGAGAGATCTGTAGTAGCTCTTCGAAAGGAACATCTCGCATACATGATAGTGTAGAGCTGGACTGGCTTTCCTGGTTCTTAACACAATCCAATCTCTCAGATACCAGAGCTGTATTTCTCTTTGACAAGTCAGAGTCGATATTAAACATTACTCCTGGGGAGCCGGACAGCATACTACAATCAGGTTCTTAGCACAAGCTGAGCCATAACGCTAGTATTACAAGGAAAGAGCAAGACGCACATGGCTCTCCGGAAAGGTGCCCCTTTCTCCCCGGCGTGTGCAACGAGATGTAATCCGATATTGACTCCTCCAACACTGTGACCGAATGCAGTGACTGGGTTTGGCATAAGCTTGGCGGTTTGCGTCATCCATATCTGGTCCGCAATTTCACTCACCATCTTCAGGATTGCCACCAAATGTTGCAATGTTCTTTTTGACCCCTTTCGATGGTGTTATGAGCCCGCCGAATGAAAGGAAAGCAAGTTGGGGATTTGCATACATTCAAAAGCTAGTTGTTGATCTCTAAAGCCAACATTAGTCTGTTTGGCTTTCTTAAGCGCTTCGCTCATAGCAAATCCGAAGATTCCGAGCCGGTAGTTCATCGCAACGTAGATCACTGGTTGGCCATCCGCAACTGCCTGTTTGATGAGTCCATCAGGTCGATAAAGCTTTTCGGAAGCCGAGCCCAAGACATTGCCACCACTGTGCAGCCACACCATCACAGGGAGCTTCGCATTGGGGCCAGTGCCCGAAGGCCTAGCAATTCGAAGACTCGGACAATTTTCGCTGATATTGGTGATCTGGCTGGTGAATGGTAGAATGTCCCCAGTAGCCTGCGGACACCAAGCACCTGATTCAGTAGCGTCTATAACGGATCCTGGCACCGGCTTTACAGGCACAGGAGCAGCAAATCGATTCTTTCCAGAGGTATCTTCTGCGTAGAATATGTTCTCAAAGTTATCTACACCATCAAGAGAGCGTCCATTGTACCTGACGTTGTGGTGAAAGTCATCAACAACCGCTTGGGCAGCGGATTCTTGGTGAGATATTATGCGTCCGAGCGGGCCATGATGTAAGAAGAAGTTCCTTAACACGTCAAGATACATGGAAGTGAAGACCATGATTATGGCGAACATAATTGCCACAGATGGCAATGTGTGTTTGCGGGCCATGGTCCAACTCAAATGATAATGTTGGATCGGGGTTTGCTGATGTACGTAGAGATTTCTCTGATCTGCTCCAGGAGCCTTTAAAAAAACATGCAAAAGATGGGAAGTCCTACTTGTGATAAAAAATAGCTGCCGTGTTCTGCTATTTTGTGCAGAGCAATAGCAGCTCAGCTTCCAAGCTTGTTCGTTGAGGCGCAATCCAGGGGGGAGAAGGTCCCGAGGGTTGTTTCAGCTCGTGTTCACTCAAAGTCAAACCGATAAACTTACTCCATGTACAGGCAGACTGTCACGGTGCGCAACAGGCGACCAGTCAAGCGACCGCTGCCCGATTGACTAGAACACCAGGATATCAAGCTAATTACTGGGCTTGATACGCCCAGTACTGCACCCTGGTGGGCCCCTGCTGAAGCCGTGACATTGTGACAGCGGCTGAGCCTTCAGGGCCTGGTAAGTTCAAAAGTTGTTGCCTGCCTGATCAAATGCATCATCTAGCCTGTCGGGACGATAGGGACTAACGGGAAGGGGAGGTTGGCAGGGTACAGCCACGGCTTGGGCGCAAGGCGTTCAAACGGTATTGCTCGACCAGATGGCGTAGACGATAATATCAAGACTCAAAATGGCATGTGCCCCCGCCGCACCCGCTACCGTTCGCTAACGTCAACCCTGATCGGAGTTTTCTAGGGTTCGATCTGCAGACGCACATAAGCAGGCGCTCCAGGTAGCTTTTTTGCTTATCCAACTATTGGCCAACACTACCACAGCTGACTGACTGTTCGCCTAATCTCGCCTGTGCTTGTGCCTCAGCACCTGGATACTGTGGTCCAGCAAAGCCTGTCTACGAGACCCGCTCTGCAGCGCTTGCATTATTCGAACTGGCTTTAATCACATATTTCAATATTTGCAAACATTTTTTCAATGTCAGAAAACCAAAGATGAGATGATGGCTTTATATTATTGACAACCTAACTTTAAGAACAACGAGATTATCTGAAAGCAGCCTGTGTTAACGTCCTGTCCATGGTCGTCGATTTTGTCGCCTCTAATCACCAACAATCCACTCCCAACCTCCAGAATCCAGCAAGCTTTGGGGAAACCCACATGTTTTATGTGTGTACCGAAAAACAAAGAAAAAACTGCGCTGCCTGACATTTCATTTCCATTATCCCTCTTCAAAAGTGTCTCGAGTGTAAGTAGATTTAGTCGCTTCCGTTTGTCTGATTGCGAATTTCCGTGTGAACCACTATGCCATCGATATGGCGTAGCTGTCTTTCCACATCGTCATTCAGCGAGCCCTGAGAAACACTTGCCTTGGTATCTTGCACATGGTAGTCAGCCATCGCATATCCACCAGTCCACGTGTCTGATTGACTGTGATTATTTATTGTGCTCCAGTCGGTGGTTTTCGACTGATTGGTATGCTTCTTCAGCGTGTCTTTTTTGCTTCCACTTAGAAGATAGAAACGACTCATCGAACTCAGCCGGTACAAATGCACACCGCTATCTTGTGCCTTGGCTATGACAGGTACAAGAGTAGGCATGCAACAAACTATCACAGCAACGTTGAGTTCGATTTCGGACCAGAGCATAGCCAGAGTGAAGTCTTGAATGAAGTCCGGGTTGTCTTCTTTGTCATAAGAAGTGATAAGGTACACATAGAGTCGTGCTACGCCAGCACCAATGGTGCTACTGATTCCAATTAGTGAGTAATTCTAGATCAGCAGGACAGACAACGTACAACAGTCCAACCATAAAGAGAGCTGATATACCCGCTTTCTTTTTGGTTGGTATATGCAGTTTCCAGATCATTGGCAAGGGGAGGATGATAATAGCGAAATCTGTCAAAACGTCGAAAACGCAGAAGACCGTAAGCACATTGAGACTCTGGTCACACTGCGTCAAGAACGCTCCGATTGGAGCCCAATTCAATTTCCAGTCTGTGCCGCATTGGAATATCGTTGCGAAGAAGAAAGTCAGGCTCCAAACAATTACTACAGCGATCACTGTCCAACATGCTATGTTGAACCTTCCAAGGCCACCAAAAATGCGTTTCCACAAGAAGAGAAGCGAGAGTTTTATTGATCCAAAAGCAATCTTTTCTAGGATCTGGATCGAGTATTGTACTTCTGGGCAAGATGTTCTAGATCCGTGGAGACCGGCCAGTCGTTCATTATCGGTGAATGTCCCGTGATTGCGCCTTGTATTGTACCGCCGAGGAAAATTGCATTGACTCCAAGAACCAGAACCTGGAATGCGTTAGTCAAGCCCTATCTCAGGTTTTCCTGGTCCCAGTAGGGCGCGTTACCATTGATATAAAGGCAAACCAGTCGTCCCACGAGAGTGGAGCCTTTTTCAGTTGTCAAGCGTAAAATCGAAGAATCAGAACCAAGACAGTAAGTGTAGAAAATATGCAGCCCATTATAATGAGCCCTGGGCGATCATTTACTGGCGCTAGATGGCGGCGGTAGGTCATTTTCGCTATGATACAAAACTGAATGCAAGAATATTGTGGTCATGAGATGATAGTAAATGCCAAAATAGTAAATGCCAAAGAAACCTCCAGGCAGTCATGAACCCTTCTTCAGATTGAACTTGAGAATCTTGTACCGGATGTGTAGACGATTTCTTGATTACGCTAGATGATATGCTCTCTCGGTCGTATCCCTACCTATACTGGCTTTCGGCGCACTTCAGGCTGCATTAATCCCTCCCAATGGCGCCAAATTCGGAGAACTTCTTGCTTGAGCTGAAGTGGTCGGCAGGTTCGGCAAAATCACCATGTTGCCTGTATGTTGTCTGCCTTGTTGCTAGACTCAGGTTGCACTGACCCCTCATGATACTGTCCCTCAACGCCAGTTCTCCTTGCTCGAGCTGAATTGAAAGACATATTACCATATCGGGCAAATATTGGTTGCCTTGTTGTTGGATTATACCGATCATCTGTGATCGTTGCAGATGCGCCCGGGAGGCGCTTCTGCAGCACAACGACGTGCAAGAACACCGTGCCGTCGAATTCATCGCAATAACGTGACAGCCATCGAAGATCTTAAATGCATAAGGATGACGATCCTAATTATCGTCATATCATTGGAGATTAGTGAGGACTATGAGAGATAGTGCGCTGGTACTTGCACTCAAGGCCGAAGAGTCGAAGACTTCTATCGCGTGCCCCATCCCAGCACTCTTGTCTGCAGCGTATCTCCTGCAAGAAATTTTGTCTCTTTTGACGATGGAGAAATTTAGCTTATTGCGAGGCGAAAGTCCAAATGATACATCGGACGAGGAGTACCCAAAAATGCAGTCTCGCATATCTTTACACCAGAAACATCGTTTTGTTACGGCTCTTGCTATCTGCGCTATGTCGCTCGCCTTGAACATCATACTCATCACAAAGATGTTCCAACATAGGCTACCAGAAGATGCGTCAACGCTGTACGCTGGACTCGTCCGAGATCGCACCGAGCCCTTTGTTCGAATAACAGATTACAGCTCTGAAAATGATACTCTTCAGCGGCAGCTTTGGCATGACATCAACATCGGCGCTGGCGTCGTCGCTCTTGAGGACGGTTGGGCAGCTAAGAGAGGCTTACGGCGCGCCCAAAGATTTCCTTGGGACCAGAACAAGGGCATCTACCACCTGCATGGCTATCACAACCTTCATTGTATCAAGATCATCCACCTGTCCATAGATGAGTATCGTTCAGGGGCCGAGCAGACGCGCTCCTGGCACCACGTTAGCCACTGCTTAGATGCGCTTCGAAGGCAAATCTTATGCGATGCGGACGATACTCCTCGGGTAACTGATAGACGAGCTGAAATAGTCAGTGGCGTTGGACAGCATCGGAAGTGTCGAAGCTGGAATGCGCTGGAAGCTTTTGCGAAAGAGCACACTGCTTGTTACCAGCGCCCTGAGAACCCGAGAGATGGAAAGCCCATAATCGAGAGATTCAAGCACTGTCCAGACGGTGCTGGATACTCTGTGAACGCAAACTGGGAACCGACTGATAAATTTGTCTCAGGCTTGCCAGACGAATCAGTCGGTTAGACTAGCAGCCTCAATAACCGTCTATATTACAATGTATGATCGTACCAAAGCGTGTCTCTTCCAGCGGACGTTCATGTATTCATAGTTAAAGCACAAGTTACTGGACTGATAGTCCAGTCAATGGCATCAGTCATTCAGGATTGTTTCGATCGTTTCGATTATTGAACGCCCTGCCTGACATCGATTGGCTACCTTAAAAGAAAATGATTATCGAAGTCTTGGGCGGGACTGGAGCAGGTAGAAGACACTAAAACCTAAAATGCTGTGGTTCTATTACCAGATCTTACCATACCTTTGTGGCTTTAAAAGCCTTTTTCAGCCATTCTTGTCAACTATGTGCCCTTTTCAATCAGACTTGCTTCCAAGTGCGTAACTCAGTGCTTTTTTTCAGATGTATGGTAACCAGAAATTTCATTAGAATGCAAGGCCCAATCCTATTGGGGCCTTGATTCACTGTGATATGTAGGACATCAGGATAGCCTATCATGCCAAGTAGCTAGACGGGAAGCACTCGATATTATGATCGGTATAATTTCGTGTGGCCAAATTTGATATGAAAATTGGCTCAGGAAAGACAGGCTATGAACGTCGCAGGTAAAGCAGAATACGAGAGTCAGCTATTTTTTCTTTTCTTTTCTTTTTTTTTCCACCTATCAATACGCGGTGGTTTTTCTAAGCTATCGCTGATCTGTTGCAGCAGCTATCTTCTCGGAAAGCTCAAGACATTGATAGTGTATGTAGCAAAAGGAATGTTCGTTTGCATTCATCGAAATCCACTCCTACAACTCCATCACCCTGTTTACTGGTACATGTAATACCTGTCTCAGTGTTTGAAGGCATCAGCAATGTGTACCGTGTCAGCATCATCGCTGCTTTCAACCTCGCGAGCTTTGTGCTTGATAGCATCAGCTAGTTGATCATCATCGCCGTCGTTGGTCTCCAAGCCTCGAAGCTTAAGCCTGAAAGCGTCCGCAATGGGAACTGTGTCGGTATCATCGTTGGCGTCCGAATTCCGCTTGGAAGTATCCACAATAGGTACAGCATCAACATCATCAGTCTCAGACTCTCGGATTTTAAGTTCGAATGTGTCCGCATTGGGAACAGCATCTGCCTCATCTAGACTCTCTGTAACCCGAGACTTGACTCTGAACGCATCCGCAATGGGCACCGTGTTGGTATTGCCAGTGTTTTCAATATCTTGATATTCTGAAAGACCTGCTGGGGCTTTTTTTGCTTATGTCAATCGTTATTAAAACAATAGATCGAAGCGATGGCCGAGCTTACCAAGGACTGGTACCGCTGTCGTGAGGCTGGCAAGACCCAGAATGACTGCAATCCTTCCGTAGACTAGCATTCTGATAAGATGATGCTACTGAGCGCTTGAATGAAACCAACGAGAGAGTACAAGCAATGTAACTTCCTTGTCCTTTTTGTTGAGTGCAAAGACGAGTGTTGAAGTCTAGTTGTTTCGAATGCACATGTCATCAAGTTATTATATGCATTAAAAGCTCAAATTACGAGCGATCGAAACAGGCAGACAATTCGGTCCACTCTCTCCCTAATGACGTCTGCACACAAGGTACGTAACGGCTATCTGAGACCTTCAAAAAATGACTGGCTCCGCTACGTCCTGGAATCCTGGGGTTTGGAGTCGAGCGTTGACTGGCTCGACCAAATCGGTCGCCAAGGAACTCCCGAACATCAGTAGATTCTTTCCACTTCTGCCCACATCAGATTGCCTGAAGATTCTGCCCGAAGGGCCGAAGGGGCCAAACTTTCGTTGGCAAGAGGACCCACTCGATGGCTGTCACTGTCTTGCACTATTAGTGTGTGATCTTTACTTAATTTGTCTAGACACGGGACAGGATGTTGAGGCTTGGACGGCCCGGGAGTGGCACGGTCCGGCCCAGAAACCGGGCAGCCCCCAAAATGAATTACAAGGTATCAGGTACGCACTGCCAACAACAACCAAGATAACGACATACCACCGCTTCGAATGATTGGTAGTACCAGAACGCCATACACGTCATCGGTGATATCTCTAAACGAATGCGCAACTATCCATGCGTTCTGTAGCATGCGAAGAATACCTGCCTGGTATTGAACCAGGAACAGTCTGCCTAACACATGACACTGTTGGAACCATATCGAGAAATCTACTCTTGGGATCATATGTTATCAAGATGTTGTAAGTCAACTATCGATCTCAGCTTTCCTGTGGCCCCACAAATCATACTGCAAGCACTCAGCCATCTGCATCATGGTCGGAAACTACAGTGGGTTATGCACGTATTCGAGAAAGAACAAGGGGTTCGATTCTACTTATCATGCCCTCTGACAGGTTCAGCGGTGATACAACATAGGCCCACTTCCAGCTGAGGATGACAGGCAGAAGGATGTGATGAAACAACACCGAATGCATCTAATATGAAGTTGCGGTGTCCAAGATCTCGAAGATCTGCATGTCAAGCCCCTGCAAGTATTTCTGCCTTGAGTGGTGTTTTTCCAATCCCGCAGAATCCAACAGCAGGTGTAGAGTGGCTCGTGAGGTGTCCCCGCTTATGGTGTTGAAGAGCTCAGCGCCGCGATGTCGCAGTACGCCGGAGATGAAAATCAGCAGCAAGTGAGACCTTGCAGCGGATATATTGCCGCAAGCAGTATATGAATGATAAGCAGAGATCTCAACAACCGCAAATGTTGCAGTACCCACCAACATTAGAACCATGAGTGCCCGAGGTTTTGCAGAAATAGTGGATACAATGGTGAGCTTCTTACGCTTCTACCCTCTTTTGAATGAAATATTTGTTGCATCGCTAGTAAATTGACGATAATCAATGTGAAATCGATAACAAACAAAACACAAAATCATTTTAATATTTTTGAATAAGATTCTTGCTTTATGTATCAGCCGCAACAGAGTATATGATTTTGATTTCTATACATTATATTCATGAATGTGGCGCAAGCTCAGTAGTGTATGTGACAAAGAAGCTGTTTAATTGCTGTATAAGAGTTCGAAGATATGTACACTATCGAAGGTCGAAGGGTTTTCACTTTTCGATCTCCGATCAATCTTACAATTCCGGTGAACAATATTATTCCGGCAATATCTAGCGTTCGTAAGACATGTTCGAAGGGTGCATAACAGGCCCTAGCGGCTCGGCTGTGGCCTGAAACGGATCGATGAAGTCTACTTCGATGGACTGAAACCGCTGCTGAACGGCCTGAATCGATGATCTAGCTGCAGTGCTATCTGCAGCTCGAAGACTTCGATACAAGCTCGCATATTATGCCTAAAAATTCCCAAGCGAGCTGAGAAAGCAATGTGGGCAACTCAGAGTAAGCTCCAATGGGACGAGAGTGACATCATAGCATGCAGACGCCGAAAGAGACCTAGGCAGGCTTTGCTTCGTGAGAACTGAATTCCTCTTATCGTGCTTCTAGACTGGCATGTCGATAGGTGTGACAAGCGGACGACCTACGAATATGACAGCTTGAGAGCAACACAATGAATCTCCTTTCAAGCTCCTCAGCCAACTACAAGTACACTACGCTATCTTCAAGCAATGATTCTCACGCCGCTGAAGATGAAACTATCGTTGAAGCAAACAACAAACAGCCAGGGTCGACACTTCTACAAGAGCCACCGTTTTCGCTAGATTCCAGTGCCTATCAAAGAAGAGCCTGCTTGAAACTGGTCCTTATCTTTTTCATGTCCATATTGGCGCTTGCGCTCAGTTTCTTATTGAGAAACATAACTGCGAACGACGGAAAATCATGGAACTGCGATGGACTTTTGGACAATCCATCGAACCCCAATGTTGCATATCGTATCTCCCTGCCAACCAAGTTGACAACTTTGAGCATGGGGGCCCTTTCAAGAAAGAGCCTCCAACTGGTCCTGACAGTAGCAACATTTCTGAGCCTATATGGGACTCCTTGGTTCCCAGTAAGTTATCGTCCTATTTTTCTTGCTGCTTGGAGTACCATAACAGCGTAGGGAAAACGTAAATCTGACGATATCTAACAAGAGCTTTAGAGGGACTCGGTTACTTTCGCCATGACGTGTTAGCTCCTACGATATCCTCACCTACAGTCATGCATCAGCTTCATTATCTCTACATTCTCCGACGTGGATATTATAACGCCTTGGACAATGCAACGGATCCACTCGACGGCTCTGATAGCCACCTGCAGCGATTTGATCTTGGCAGATCGCGTAGGCCACACATTGGACATTGTTTTGAGTACTTAGAGCGGAGTATCACCTGCGCAGCTGACAGTACTATTGAGCCTGCTGGGCCTGGGGATGGCAAAGCGGACCCTGACGATCACACTGGCGGCCATCAAGACTTTTATGGGGCCGGTGTATTGAGACAGTGCAGGGACTTTGAGGCACTGAAATCATGGCTGTCTGAGCGGCGAGTATTCTAAGATGCTGAAGGGTTTTTGGCATGGGGAATAGGGAAGGAGCATCTGCTTGGTGCGGAGAAATGAAATCCGGCAACGCGTTACAAATTTAACGTGTTCGTGGTCAAAGATGCAACCGTCTATTTCCCACACCATCGTAATCATTCAATGGTTGAGTCTGTTATCTTGCATTAGGACACACACTGTGTTTGGTCAGTATCAAGTGAGTGTATATCTATCTGCTACTGTCCACCCGTTTGTATAATTCACTAGTTGCCCTGGATGCCCACCCCTGAACTAAGTGGAAAGAAATATGTAGCCGATATTTTCACACTAGCGCTGCGAAGTGTATTAGTACGCTATTTCTGGGTTAATGCAGTCTGGTAGCCTCTTAGAGGAGCGGTGCTAGCACCGTTCAAAATAGGGTTGGTTCAAATCAGATCTCCAGCTTGAGCTGCAATGGAAACTCGGGCCCCTATCACCCTGTTAAGCAATGGTGTGTGATCATAGCTGATGCTCTTTTTATACTTTGTTTGGAAAGTCACTTTGAATCTGAGTATCTCTACAAGTACCTGAATCTTCTCTCTACAAAGCTCTGAACCTGAGCATATATGTAAACCAAAACACAAAGTAGTCGAACCTATCCAATCTGCAGATCCTAGAACGGACTTTTTGGTCAGGTAGGCATGGAACGATACTTTTGCGCATTCCAAAGCGAGTCTTAATTCCAGCAGGGCGCATAATTAGTACTATATAGCAAAAGTGAATCGATCCGTAGACCATAGGCCAGACTAGGTAGTTCGATAAATCCATAAATTTAGACAGTGCTTGTCAAGGTACCTAAAGTTAGGGTACTTCGAACGCCCGCTCAGAAATCCAAATCGTCCAAAGCAGCAAGAGTTCCAATAAGTCTGGATACCAGAAGTCAAGACTTGATCAATTGCATGATCAGATTTTGTTGTGAGGACCCTCGTTATATAGCTTTTGACCTAGCTGATATGTTCGAGCGGAAACAGAATTGGTGTATTGAATTTGAGATTTTGTGATGGACTCTCCTCATCATGGGGTGGGTAGCCAAGTGACACTGACATGTTCTTTTGTCCCTCCTCAACCCGCATGAAGTTCTGATTGGCGAATTAGGAGTACCTATCCGAATCTGCAATTTAGACAGTCATCCCTTTCTATTGCATCCGTTGCCAGCACCAAACGCCCTCGCTATGCATATCTGCTGCAAAACTTCAATCCGAGACAAGTTCCTTCATCGGTTCAGGTCTGCTGTCGCTACATATCTTGCAAAACTCATATCGTCACCTTCTTGATTACCCCTTCCTTCCTGCAGTGCTCTCTCATATCGTGCTTTCAACCCGGCGTCGTCGTCTTCATCGTCATCTGAGGGCTCATCATCATTATCCTCGTCGGCCATCAGACGGTCTTGATCTTCGTCTTGGTCCTCCACGTCGCTGATTGTCTCAGGCTCGTACTTCTTCCGAGCACCTGCTGCCTTCTGTTTGCTTCCTTTGACGTCCATATCTTTCATAAGCCTACCCAACTCTTTTTCCCTCCTCGCTTCTTTGGCCTGCTCCCGTTCTTTCCACCTCTTCTCCAGTTCAGGCCGATAATCCTTCTCAAACTCTTCCCGCTTTTCCTCGACCGCATCGAAGAATTCTTTGATGCCATCCCCCGTCATCGCGCTGACACCGCAGACCCTTAAATGACGATAGAACTCCTCGAGGACGAGACTCATGCTGTTGAGAAGACTGCCCATGTATCCGCTTCCGCCACCATAGGTAGCCCCAGTTTCACCGCCTTCAGCGCCACCAAAGCTCCCACCTGCCTGTTCCCTTTGTAGCGCCTCTTGGAAAGCCTCGAAGTCCGTCATCCACTTTTCTGCCCAGCTCCAATCACCATCCTCACAAGCATCAACCTTGTTGAAGACCAGGATCAGCGGTAGTTTTGTCTTGTAGAGGATCGAAATGGCGTAAAGCATGTTGGACATAAATGTGGAGGTCGAAGAAGATCGTGGCGTGTCAACGATATAGGCAATTACTGTTGGAAACGTCGATGCGAGCGAGGACAGGAGGATGTCGCCCGAAGCTGACCAAACAAAAACTTCGATCTGGCCTGGTGTGTCAATGAGGATTCGAGATATGGGTTTCGTGTTTGACGATGCGCCAGATGGCGCAGGAGTAGCGGCAGATGACGAGGAGTACGCAGATTTGGCCGTGAAACTGGACGAAGGCGCGCCGTCGGGAAATGCTCTCTTTTCTAGCAGTCCAAGGATCTGATCAATCTTTGTTGTGAAGAGATTCAACGATGTGAGGATGCCTCCGTTGGGACCCAAGTTGTACTGCTTCA
Organism: Bathelium albidoporum; assembly: GCA_021031095.1. Classification (NCBI taxonomy): domain Eukaryota; kingdom Fungi; phylum Ascomycota; class Dothideomycetes; order Trypetheliales; family Trypetheliaceae; genus Bathelium; species Bathelium albidoporum. Next base: position 125,532 of record JAGFVP010000010.1, read on the forward strand.
TAACCTCTTTGTAATTTACACTATCTCGGATGTCGATATTGCTATCAAAAGGCACATTGAGCACGGCTGGGTCTAGATTCATCACGTAGGGTGGGTTCTTCTGACTGTAGAGATAGGAATTTATTCTTTGCATGAAAGTAGTCTTGCCCGAGCCGGCCATTCCAACGCAAACGATCACCACCGGAGGCTCCGCCATTTTGAAGATATGTGACCGGTTTCGAGGATAGTTTCGAGAGGATCCGCAGGCGAGGACAGAGGGGAAGGGAAGGGTATGGAGGGGAGGTCGAAAAATCGCGAGGGTGATGTCAGAAAAGTTCGGTGCTTGGACAACCTCCGCCGGCACACTCTCGAATCTTTGACCTCTCCAACCACAACATTTCAAGATGGCATTAGAAGACTTCGAAAAGGAGCTTGCTGAAAGCAAGACTAAAGAGCCTCATCGCAAACGAGATCGGAGCAGGAGCCGCGACCGTGAACATCGACATCGACACCACCATCACCGATCGTCAAAGCATCACAGGTCGCGTCGGGAGGATGAAGGCGATTCTAAGCATCGACGTAAAAGATCACGACACCACGATGGTGATCATGATCGGAACGAGCATGCGCGATCACCTAAGCGCCAACATAAAGAAATAATTCCACAACATGACCTTTCGGAAGAGGACGAAGACGACTGGGTTGAGAAGAAGGCAATTACTGCACTCCCTACCGAACAAGTCCTAGATGCCGAGATTGAAGAAGCGCAAGAATCTACCGTGCAACGAGACTCTTGGATGAAAGCCCCTTCGAGCTTGGGTGTTGACTACGTTAGGCGTCGCAAAGTAGAGGAAAAGCCTTCAAGAGTTCGGGCTACAAAGGATGACTATGAACTCAGGATTCACAAGAACGAGTTGAACCATCATTTGAAGGACCTAAATTCCGGCAAAACAATTGATGAGCTCGAGAAAGAACCAGCACAGCATGAAGTGAGCTATACATTTGGTGACGCGGGCTCACAATGGCGCATGACCAGGCTCAAGGCTGTCTATCGGCAAGCCAAGGAGTCCGGAAGATCTATCGATGAGATAGCAGCCGAGAGGTTCGGCGATCTTAGAAGCTTTGACGATGCTCGAGAAGAGGAAATCGAATTGGATCGGCGGAGAATTTACGGCAAAGATTATGTGGGAAAAGAGAAGCCTAGTGGGGAGTTGTTCCAAGAACGAAAGATGCAGATTGGCTTGCGCAGAGAACATGAAAGTCTTGGACGAAATACAGATGATCAGCAACTGCCACAAGGAGAAGTCATGGATGAGAAAAGCCCTTTGGCCAAGACTGTCGTCCTCGATCAGAACGCACTGAACCAGCTCAAAGCCAGCATGATGAAAGCAAAATTAAGGGGGGCGTTAAATGTAGCAGAACTGGAGGCAGAGTACAACAATGCTATGTCTGTGGCAGCAAACCGGAAGGAACCTGAAGTAGTTGTCTTGGGCGCAAAAGATTCACGAATGCTAGCTGGTGGACGAAAAGGTGAAGTGAAGGCAATTGACAATAAGCGTGGACGGGAACGCGGCCTTGTCGAAGAGAATGAAGACATGAGCATTGAAGATATGGTGCGGCAAGAAAGACGGACAAGGGGTATGCCGGGAGGTGAAGGCAAAATGTTTGCAGAGAGAATCGCTAAAGACGGTAAATTCGACAATGATCTTGATTACATGGACGACAATGCCAACAAACTTGCCAAACGTGTGCAGAAATCGGAAGTCAATCTCCGCAATACAGCTATCTCGGACTTCCAGAAGATGAACCGCATCCTTGACAGTTGTCCACTCTGTCATCACGAAGATACCGACAAACCTCCGGTCGCACCTATCGTATCCCTAGCGACGCGAGTCTATCTTACCCTCCCAACTGAGCCGGAGATCAACGACGAAGGCGGTGGTGCTTGCATTATCCCCATACAGCATCGATTCAACCTTCTGGAGTGTGATGATGACGAATGGGAAGAAATTCGGAACTTCATGAAATGTCTGACACGTATGTATCACGATCAAGGACGTGACGTCGTTTTCTATGAGAACGCGGCCCATTTGCAGCGCAAAAGACATGCCAGCCTAGAAGTCGTGCCTATTCCCTTTAGTCTTGGCGAAACTGCACCGGCTTTCTTCAAAGAAGCCATTTTGACAGCGGACGAAGAGTGGACACAGCACAAGAAAATCATCGACACACTGGCGAAGTCGAAAGACGGACTCGGTAAACTGGCCTTTAGGCGTTCCATTGCGAAGGAAATGCCATACTTCCATGTCTGGTTCGAGCTCGATGGGGGCATAGGGCACATCGTCGAGGACGAAAAAAGATGGCCGAAGGGCGATTTATTTGCAAGAGAAGTGCTCGGTGGCATGCTTGATGCTCCTCCGGATGTCATCAAGAAGCAAGGGAGATGGCATCGCGACGATCCCAGGATGGAGGGATTTCGGAAGCAATGGAGAAAGTTTGACTGGACAAGGGTTCTGACCGACGGGTGATATTTTCACAGGGACTTTTTTGTCCATCTCGTGATCCCAACTGTCTCCCTTGATGTATAAAAATATCCTTGCATGTCGAGCCCTATGCAAGCTAGCTAGAAGAGGTACGCAGGGTCCGCTCTTTGTCATTTCCTACAGTACTCCAGAGAAGTCGTTCTTGCTTGAACCATCGCTGCAGAGCTATCTTGTTTGCACAGGCGTTGTCTTCTGGCATTCGTTCCGATCTCTCTCTTGCAGCGTGCTCTCTGGCCATGTTTCTTTTGTCTACCCTTGATGCGCTCTTGGATCACGATTTGGAAGGCATTGCGCTGACCCAATCAGGGGTACTGTCATAAATTATGATACAGTACTAAGACAAAAGTTTGTGGACACCACAAATTTTCGTATCCCACCAAGAATAGGTGGGAGCAAAATCTTCTAATTTCAACCTAACAAAAAAATCAGAAATAAATAAGACTATAAGTTTTTTTTTTTTTTTAAATTTAATTCCTTCAGTTCAAAATACTCTCTAAAGAGAAAACATAATATAGTTGTCATATTAAAGTATTGAGATATTGATAGCTAAAGTGATCGCCTTTTGGTGGGTTTTGGGGGAAGTGTTCACAGACTTTTGTCGCGTGACTGTATATCAGTAAAAGGAGGCATGGATCGCGCACACTCAACACACTGCTCCTGATTTGGTGTTATCGATTGCGGAAAAGACAGTCCTCTGGATAGAAACTGGTAGAGGCTCCGCATAAGAAGCGCTAAGAGACGCGATAGGATGGTGGTGCTAAGATATTTATAGATAGATTTCGGTACCAGTCTAGAAGTACACGCTACGGTCAAGGACGCTACAGCTGAATCATTTAGATATATGATGGCCTTTGAGGACCACTGGTGTTTGCATCGCTATGCACAGCTTTCAAGTATTCGGCCGGGTTGAAGTCCCGTTTATTACCGGGTTTACGATCATCACACAAAGTGGCCACTTTTCGTATCGAAAAGTGAAGCGTGGTTCTAGCGTGATTCGATCTCACACAATTTGGACTTTCGCTTCTGAAACAGCGCCAGGGGCGGTCAGTAATGTACAGACTTGTCTGCTCTTCCTATAGCTTACGTTCCTAAACAAGTACCAAATCTTCCGGTGCTCTTACCTGTCAAGTGGCCAGAGTTTGAGAGCTACGTTATCGTCCAGGCGTATTTGGCCCAGATTCTCTTCTACCTCGCCTCCTGCTTCAAGCCTATCGAGAATATCTGGCTGCCACATTCATTGGTCTGACTGGAACTGGGTCCGAAGCTTTGAGTTTTCCAACCAAGTATACTCTAGCAGTAAGCTCAGTATCATAACACCCTCTCCACTTCCATGGAGCTAATAGATTTGCAGCGATGGCCGGAGTTAACTCAACTGAGTCTAACTGGGTTGTCGACCTTGCGCAGGAATCAAATATAGCTTTCCATGTTCCGGCTTCCTTCATAGACGGTTTCTGGAGTACACTCCGGCAAGGCGTATTCATGCGAGCAAAATGTGCCAAGGTCCCTGAACGTTTCTACAAACACTTAGTGGTGAAGCCGGCTTGCGACTGCACTAGCATCCTAAAGCACTCTCCTGACGCTTCACACACGCGATCACACCATGAGAATGAACGACAGCGACACGAGAATGAACGATGGCGACTCGAGTTGTGGCGCATCTTTCAAATAACTTTCAAGCTTGCAGCCGAGCTCTTTAAGGGCTTTCCTGCAGGGTGCCCTGATTTACGCCAGGGGTTCCATTTCTCCGTGCTGCCGTTGGAAGTTCAAAACCGAATCATTGAGTATGTAGTGCCGACTTCGCAGAATTTTGGGCTTAAGGTAACGGATCACTGGCCAATTGCAATGAGTACTGCTCGCAGAACAAGATTTTTATTGGACGATAAGCGTAGGAAACTTCCGGAGACAACATACACTGTTACCAGAATGAATTCATGGGAGACCCCTCCGGAGCTTGTTCCATTTCTTACTTCGAAAGTTAATCGTGCCTACCTACAGCGTGTGCAATATGCATATGGAATTACATTTGAGGGAAGTCCCGAGAGCGTCTCTGCGTTTATGCATGACCGTATGGGAAAACTGGCCCTTATGACGAAGATGACCCTAAACTATCGGTTCGAGCACGCTGGGCTCAATATGTTCCCAAGGCTAACTACAATCCCCAGGTTCAGTACGATCCTCAGCGTCAATACGATTCTCAGCAACACGCCAACCAATCCTAGGTCCTGGCGAAAGCTGTCCAACATGCTTGTCCACGACTGTACTGGTCTGAAACATCTCACTATCATTGTTCATCGCAGCTTTTGGGACAAGATAAAGTGGAAAGTAAATGGTCTAGATCATTACTCTACTGTGACGCAGCTTATCCGCCTGCCGAAGCAACTTTCAACAGGAACAAGAACCTCAGCAGACGAAGAGCAAGACCACCCATGTACCTTCTTGGAAAAAATTGGCAGGCTTAGTAGTAAACGAGTTCGCCTCGATGTGAGGATAGATGAAGCTGATACCGACGACAAAGAGTACTTTAACATGGCTGTCAACCTACGATTACGCCATTGTATGGATGTAAGACCGCCGCTCGCAGAGGAAAAGAAAGGTTGTAGATGCAACGGGAAAGTTCTCTGGAACTCTTGTGCATGGGAGCCGCCGGAAGATCGTTAATGATGAGAGCTTCCCCAGTTACCAGGCATTTTCACCAGAGTCTTTCTAGATTTGCGCTTCAAATAGAGAATTCGATTATTTAGACACAATACAACTCATATCAAGGAGCGATAGATTCCACACAGCCTACAGTATTAGGCTAAAAGTTTGTATACACTAAAATTCCCTACGCCCCACCAAAATTAGGTGGGGATAAAAAATAAGAATTTCAATACAACCTTAAAATGTAATGAGTCGATCAGATAAATACTTATAACTGATATTATATTTTCACAATTTTGAACTTTTGACAGTAAGTTTCAGTATAGTTTTTACTGTAAAAGATAGAGGTTTTGGCAGTCAAAGCAGTCGAGTTTTGGTGGACTGTGGCGGGAGTGTATCCAAACTTTTGTCCGGTGACTGTATAAGTCTGAATCCAAGTCGCGGAAACCCCCATCAAAATTCTGGCCATTTTTTTCGCCAGTGTTTTTGATCTAAAAAAATTGATAGACAGTCAATCTCAGACTTCTAAATGAGGGTTTCCTCGATCTCGTTGAGGTAAGGTACTTCGGGATGCCGACATTTCTTTTGTTCCTTGATGCTCACATCAGAGTGTCAGAAGAAAAGCTGTGCCAAAACTCTACACAGACTACAAATCCAAATCTAACTCGTGGAGCCCCCCATCAAATTTTAGCCATTTTACTGGCTAATGTTTTTTGATTAGAAATTTGGTACATAATTAATTTTAGACCTTTGAATGGTTTCCTCAATCTCATTAAGGTAGTGATGGGATGCCGACATTTTGTTTCGTCACCCTCTGATGCTCATTCGGTACCTATGCTCGCATGAATATCCAAACTTCGAGCAGCGTTCGGTTAGTAGACTTGAATGTACGAGCAACTGCATGGTGTACACTTCATCCGAGAAGGCTCTATAGTAGTTGATCCATGCGCTACACGACGACAGTGGATTCCAGGAAACTCAAAGAACAGACTTAATTACTGAGAGTTCATCGCATAGAATGCTGAATGAGCACTCATACCGAACCTCATATCCTTCTATGGTGCAAGGAGCGAGAAAATAAGTTAAGGCCGAGGAGGTTCGATCAGTACCTTTTCAATAAGGAAGCCGGACAAAAAGGTACTGAACTCTGGGTGGCTGAAGTGGCGGCGGCACACTACCGAAACTTCTGAAATTCAATCGCATTTTCCGCACCCACTCCGTCTTTCAAGGTCGGTACAGCAATCATGGCGGACGCAGTGTGAGTGATTCTCGGGTGTGTACTTTCAACGGAGACTGATTTGAGTTTAGACGGGATGGATCACTTCGTGAAGTGCAGGTTGAGGCACTGGTAAGTTTGCCTAACCGTTGCAATTTCAGAGCCAGCGGTGACCATTCACAAGGTTGTTATGAAAATAATCAAACATGCGACTCAAGCCTTCCCAACGACTGCTACGGGCTCCATTGTGGGCATGGACAACGGTGACAAGCTTGAAATTACCAACTCGTTTCCATTTCCCACCATCGATCTCCCTCCGGACTCGCACGCAGACTCCTCCAGCCTCTCCGCGGCGGCACCTCGAGCAAAGGCGAATACCGCATACCAAGCAGAGATGGTTAAATTCCTCCGAGAGGTCAACGTTGATGCGAGTAATTGTGGTTGGTACACAAGCACAAGCATGGGGAACTTCGTGAATGCGAACACTATCGAAAATCAATTCTTCTACCAAAAAGAAATGAACGAACGGACAGTGGCTTTGGTATACGATGTGAGCAGGAGTTCACATGGCAGCCTTAGTCTCCGAGCATATCGACTATCCCCCATGTTCATGTCGGCCTATCGCGAGGGTAAATTTACTGCGGAGAGGTAAGTCTACTTGATGCGCGCATCCAAGTCCTCCTGTGCTAATTATTCTCAAAGCCTGCAGAAAAGCGGCCTCCGATACCAAGATATCCTTGTTGAACTGCCAATGACAATTCACAACTCCCATCTACTTACTTCTCTCCTTCATCAAACGCCCTCAGACCCACCTCGGGAGCCCTTGGACTTCCCCCCAAACCTAGCAGCTCTGTCACATGACTCCAAAGTCTCCTCAAACCCTATGTGTCCCAACTTTGATACTCTGGATCTCTCAATCGACCCTTACCTTGAGAAGACCTGCGATCTTCTGCTTGACAGTATAGAAAACCACCACACAGAGCTCAACAACCATCAGTACTACCAGCGCTCGCTCGGACGCGAGCAGGCAAAAATCACAGCATGGCAGCAAAAGCGCAAAGCAGAGAACGCGGCTAGGGCAGCAGCCAAGCAACCACCATTACCTGAAGATGAGTGGCAACGACTGTTCAAGTTGCCTCAAGAGCCAAGTCGACTGGAGATACTTCTCAATTCGAGGCAGGTGGAGCAATATGCTAGACAAGTCGATGGTTTCACAGCGGGGGTAAACGCCAAGATGTTTGCGGTCAAAAATAACTTGTTGCCTGGGGAAGGAGTTTGAATCCGGACGTGTTGGTCAATCTGCTGCAGTGTCTGAGCATCAGAGTATCGAATTGCGGCGTTCGGGAGCCATCGGAACTTCTTGAGGCAGGCTGGAATGATATAGCTGTTTACGGATACCATGAGCATGCTTTTGTAATTTTCTAATCACAAAGAATAAGATGCAATATCAGACCGCTGGAACAAAATTGATCATCGACCGTCCCTGTCAAGTTGGATGACGAAATGTAACGGAACCAGCAGGAAATTCGTCAACCCACGATGCAATCTAAGAGACAGAAGATCCAAAGGGATGACGATAGAAATGTCAGCGGAGGGCCCCGATAGAGATCTAGAAATTACCTTCTTCAGATTTCTCCTATCAAAAGACTAATTGAATTTAGAAATGCTCTCTTGCAATGAGGAGATGCCTGATAATTGAGATTAAAGGTTGGTTCACTACCTTTTCTCTCTTCACATCAAATTCAAAGTGAATACACGCAGCAAACTTCTGGCCGACACTTCTTTCGTCGCTTCCTGATTAATTGGTGACGGCATTCTTGGCTAAATGATAGCCAATCACTGAATGCGTCTATCACTGTAGCATCCCCGATCCATGGGATTGGGTGCGTTTAAGTTGGGATAGTCCTATCACGTGATGAATAGTCCTGTCCCGCTCGTGACGGTCTGATTCACCCTCAAGCAAATGGCATGTTAAAGAGGCAAGAGATTCTGCATGACGGCGTTTAAATAAGCGCCTAATGAACGCCTCCCCCGGATCTGCGTTACCGCAACAACTCTCGTTGCCTCCTCTTCTTAGACAATCTCCGTCGCAGTCATACCAGGACTTAAACAACAATAGCAATCCAGGGCCATATGGATCAAGCCCCACAAGATTTGATGAAGCCAGCCAACCAGAATCGCAAGGACGTTACCAGCATGATTTTGTCATTCAGAGCCAGTCGCTTCAAGCGATCGACCCGTTCAATCCCTCTCTTCCACCGCTGAATACATTTGACGGGACGAGTTATGAGTTGCTGCCACCGCATATCTCAGAATTCTCGTTTGCACCTACACCAACGAACGGAGACAACTACGACGGCTTGCCTTCGGCTCGGCCGCTGCCGAGCCAGTCAGTTCATGATTTCCCAGACGGCGATCCTTTCAATGGCCTTCACAGCGATCCCACCATTCCCGACGATCCACCGGAGAAGAACGACGCACACTTGGAAGGATTGAAGCTCATCGCAAGTCCAGCAGACCTGGAGGCATGGCGAGAGAAGCTGTTCCACATCAAGGAACCCATCACTTTGAGCGAGGAAGAGTGCGTTTCTCAATCCTGCTGTCATCTCCAAACAGCTAACGAGCTCTTTTCCCAAGCTAGATTTCAGACTTACTGGCCTCACGTTGACAACGTTTATTCCCATCGTTCGACTCAGAAATATAAGCGAAAACCGTTCATCTCTCATTACTGGGACTGTCGGCTGAAAGGCAGACCGCCGGGGACACCAAAATCCAACGATCCAAATAAGAAAAAGCGGAAACGGACAACGCGCGAACGCGATCTCTGCGATGTCAAGATCAAGATTACTGAGTATTTGGCTGGTGCAGTGAACGAGGATGTTCAGGATTCCCAGGCAGCTAGCTTTAATGGGACCTCTTTCGGTTCGGTATCTTCTGACGGTCCCCTTTCGAGCCAACAAACTTGGTCGCTGCCTCCAATGGGACGATTGGATCCTCTCCCGCAGACTCCGGTTGGAAGCGGTAAGTATTATACAATCCAGCGAGTCAACGGATTTGCGGCGGACGGAAAGACCGATGGGGCACCAGAAATTCACAGGCATAGTCTAGAGGAGAGTGATCGCGTCAAAAAGAATAGTGTGATACGGTGGTTGGTGAAGAAGGAAAAAGAGAGCAAGAGGGTCAATGTAAGTTTGATTTCGTCTGTTCCCGAAACTTTGCCACAGCACTTTATGCATCTGCCTCTTCTGGAAGATTGTTGTGATAACGTCATAAATGGTCCCCGCGGGGATTGTAAGGACTGCATGATGGCGGGGTGCTTCACCGCATTTGTAAGAGCTCGATTACCAAAAATGTCGGATGAGCCCTTTAACTTGTTGGAATGCGCTGAAATTGCCATATGAATTGCTTTGCTTGCTGTATGCAAAATTACAAGCTCGCTGCATCCAAAACCACTTCCGCTCCATACCGTTGCACAGCCCATTTTCTGTACCTTCGGTCTAGCACTTCCCTAAAATCAAAGCCACTTAATTCACAAGCTTCTTTCTCTACGTATCCTTTTAGAGGCATATTCAATACTACCAAAATGTCGGATAATGTTGACGAACATGGCAAGAAAACGTACCACAAGCGAGCCTCTGGGAGAGCACTCGATACAGTCAAGCGGCATTCAAAGGACCATGGACTAAAGCTATTTGGCAGCTGCTTCTGGTCAGTACATCTTTCTTTGGAGCTTTTCATAACATAGTTTCTGGAATGAATTTTTTGTGAACAAAGTGATCGCTAACTTCGCAAAGTCCATTTGTGCAACGGGTTTGGATATCACTTGAAGTGAAGCAGCTTCCATACCAGTACATCGAAGTCGACCCTTATAAGAAACCTCAATCGCTGCTGGAAGTCAATCCCCGTGGACTCGTACCTGCTCTCCGCCACGGCGACTGGGCCTGTCACGAAAGCACCGTACTCATGGAATACGTTTGTCTCCCTCGCCTTTCTTCCCTTCTATAGCTCCCCCTGCTCTTCCAACTGACCACTCTCCCTCTTCCTCAGCTCGAAGATCTCAACGAAGGCGCCGCCCTCCTCCCCCCAAGTCCCCAAGACCGCGCGCACTCCCGCCTCTGGGCCGACCACATCAACCGCCACTTCATCCCCGCCTTCTACCGCCTGCTACAATCCCAATCCTCCGACGACCAGCCCACGCTCGCGTCAGAGCTGCACACGGAACTGCACAAGCTCATCGCCGCCGCGCACCCGGAGGGCCCCTTCTTCCTCGGACAGAAGATCTCGTTTGTCGACATTCAAGCGGCGCCGTGGATCCTGCGGCTGGGCCGTGTGCTGAAGCCATACCGCGGCTGGCCGGATCCGGAGCCCGGGACGCGGTGGTGGCGGTGGGTGGATGCGCTGGAGAGAGACGAGGCGGTGAGGAGCACGACGAGCGAGGATGGGTTGTATCTGGATAGCTATGAGCGATATGCAGGTGAGTGATGGGCTTCTACGTTGCAGCGGTCTTGTTGGGGGGCAGCTAGGGATGGGTTTGCTAATGGGAGGATTGCAGAAAACCGGCCGAACACGTCACAGGTGCAAAACGCAATCAATTCGGGTCGAGGACTACCATGATTGCCTAGTCAGGATATGAAAGTTAGTTGTCCGTGTGCAAAAGAGGCATCAACAGGGATAGAGGCCGTTGTATGATCAGGGCAAATTGACGTAAAATTGGCAATTTGGGCGGTAATATCAGTTTCTTTTGGTACTATTAAAGCACTACGTCCGTGTTACATAAATCAGCTAACAATAGTCGCCTTATACTATGAGTTACTGGATTTACGTTTGAGTGACGGACATCGAGGGCATCCTTGTATGTTTGTAGACATGCTATGCAGGTACGAGGATCCATTTTTGATTCTAAAATACCTAATGAGCTGTGTGCAAAACTGTTGCTTAAGTCCCTTTGATGTACATGGCTCTTCTCTTGGCTTATTTGGGCTCGGTATTCAGAGCGGAATAATCCAATACTGTGCGTCCCTTGTGGATCTCAACAAGTCTTCCGTATATGCAGATAGCCGCTAGCGATCGTCACTCGACATGACACGCCAATGCAGGAGATTCTCAGGGGAAATCTTCATCAGCCACAGTTGTACGGAGCCACGGGTCTCACAGCTTGCTGACTGGTTCCGTTGGATCGAGATATTGCCGCACCCCGGCGAAGATCATGCTGGGGAGCCCACAATTTTCTCCACTTGATAGATCGGCGACAGATTCCTACATCTCGTGTGGCTATGAAGCTATGTGGCTTGTGAGAGGAGGCTCTAGAGTACATGACTCGGCTTTCCTGGATGCTTCAATCTTGGGAAATACATGATGCAGGAAGGGCGTGTTCGTGGGATAACAAGAGGATCATTCACTACCTGGAGTAGCACTCATGATTTTGGGATTGCAGTTACTCCTCCTTACGCTTTGGAGCAGAGGTCATATTGAAGATCTCGCGCACGTTATGCTGCGGAATCCTTTGTGATGGACGGTAAGGATTATGTGCCTGAATTGGAACCCGTCTAAGCCCTTGTTTCATTTCCCGGCTCTAATTGATGGCTGGGGCAATGCAATTTCTCCCCCACTTGCTTGGTGCTGCTTTTCTTGGTCGATTGGAATCACATGCTGCCCACAGAAATACAGCCGGTATGGCATTCATCCTCAAATCCTTGTTGGATCTGGGTTTTGTCCGATCTCAGGATATTACCTGGACCGCGTGCACTCCATTCACGTCAATCTTCATGGCAAAAAATTTCTTCTTCTCCTTTAAAGCCACAAGCCTGGCAAGGCACAGATGTACGGAAAGAGCAGGTCCCTTGAATTTCTCGGTCCGTCTTGAGCAGTGATGTCACAGGGGCTACCAATTCAAGGTCGTGATGCTTCGCCTAAGCAGGTGCACGGACGCTAGCCTCCACGTGTTCAGTATAGGTACCCGTAGCGTGCGCACGAGCACCCTCGAAAAGGGTGTTCTCGGTCCCAGCGAAATGGGTCAGAGACCTCGCTTCAATAGCGTCAGGCTTTAACTCGACTTTATCGCATGAAGTTTACAATGCTTTCGGCGAATGCTCCCAAGAGGGATTATGACCAAGGTCTATTTTATCATCGAAAAGTTGCATTGTGTGGCGTCGCAGAGTTTCAGCCGAGGGCCTTCTGACAAAAGCCGAGTGGGCGTGTCGTAGCAGCTGAGCGTGGCAGTGTGTTTGTCGAGATCGAAGATGAAAAAGCACGATCGGTCGATCGTACCCCTGTCGTCGGCCCGTTTCGGATCCAGACTGCAGGGTCCAGTTCTGGAGCAGATGGAAGGCTGCGCGGATGCTTAGTGTTGCTGCCGAAGCGGCCTAGCGTGCAGCAAGTGCCACGACGGCGACTTCTTCATGCATAGAAGCCGCCCCGTTTCAAGCCACAGTCTTGTCCAGGCATCCACCCTCCATGCCACTTTATGCCAAGCTGCTGCTCGGTCAGCACCCTCCGCATCCTTCCACAGCTAACATTAATCGAGGCAGTGGTTGCGTGGGAGGGGTCTTCGGTGGGCGCAACACTTCTCGGCCGAGTATGCAAGAGGACTTGTGCTCACCTGCTGGTAGCTTTGAAGATTCAACGCGTGTCGCGAGTTTAAAAAAGAGCCTCGGGCGTGTCAGGCGTGAATGGAGATATGGTGAACATGGTTGACCGTCTAGGCTCAAAACAGGATTTGGCGAGCAAGTAGTTCCCAGCTACAGCGATTGAGAAGATTGACAACCCACTCAGTGTGGTTTCGGAGTTGGTTCTGGCGCAGTCACATGGACGGAATCGACCAGACGGCTCTCGACAGAACCCCATCTGGCAAGCCAGCAGGCCATAACACCTAGGGATGCTGACAACCTCAAACTCCGAAAGAGCTTACTGAGCGCAAAACTTCTCGCCGGAAGTGACTCAGACCCGTCTCAAGCAGTGAGGGAATCGTTCTGCTTGGCAGCCAGGTCCCTGCATCGAACAAAGAATCCCTTTTCAGGCTCAAGGGATATGCCCTACCCAAGCTGGAGAGTCCCTTGGTAGAGCTCTGGAGGCTCTGGGGAACGTGGGAGCAAGTGGCACGCGAATGGTGATGTGCCGCAAGGTTCAATTAGCAGCGCATGAACTAGAAGACTTCGATCGCTCTTCATCGCGTCGATCGTGGGGTGTCTAATTGCATATGGATGATTTCTCGTGGGTGGGCAGTTCATCACCTTTGGCCGACGGGTAGACTCATTGGCAGCGAATGCACAAAAACACCGAGATGCTTTCTGGCTCACGACCCAATTACGGCCAAATGACAACAGGATCGCATGATCATGGTAAAGTAGCGAGTTCCAAGGCAGAGCCGTGTGGTGCGTGGGCGGCAATTGCAGCGCGGCTTCCAACCCAACTCACCACCTTCGCCGACGATCGAGGATTTGACACATAATCGGTGAAGTTTAGAGGTGGTCTGTGCAGCCGCCAACGGCTGGATCCCTGCGCCCGACGGAGTTGCGCAACGCGTGCGTGGCATCTCTCCAGACGCAGGGTCTTGATGATGTATCCGCATCTCGCAACTCATCCACCGACGCGAGACTGATGCGGTGAAGATTTGGCAGGGTTTGACGCCAGCGCCTGGCGCCGAGCGTCATGCGCTCCCCTCTCTTCCAACCCGCGCCCGTTTGATTAGATTGTTAGAAATACCATCAGTCGTACCCAAGTATTCTCCTCGCTCACCAGATCAGAGCATGCCTGCGCAGCGGTACCTTGGCTGACTCAGGGCCTGCTTATGGGTGTTCACAGTAGTGGCTTGGTGGGCTGTCAGGCGCGTTGGGCTGGGTGGGCGCCTGTTGGAAACACTCCTCGGATGGAGGACGTGTTGTAGACGTGCGCTGGCAGGCCCGCGGTCGCGGAGCAATCCGTCGTTGCGCCCGGCACCTGAGCAGGTCGCGCGGTACTGACGCTCTGCTCTGCTCTGCTCTGGAGGGCGGCGGGTGGTGCTGCTACTGCTGCTGCTGCTTCGCTCGGCAAATTTTCGCGTGGGACTTGATCAGATCGGAGTACCTACTGGTGCCAGGCGTCGTCAGGGTGATGGATTGGGGGATGAGAGAGCAAGGACAGCGCTTGGCAAAAAGCATCGTCAGACTAATCAGGGTATGATGGAAGAGGGGAACCCGATCAAAACAGGGCTGGACAGAGGGTCTCGCAGGGGGTGCGTGCTTCCCTGAGGACGCTCCCTGATAACGGGATGCAGCGTGGGCGCCGATCCTCGTCGTCTAATAATTAGAAGCATCAACGATCGAGAGATCCAAAGGATCAGGATATGGCATTCTTACAATTCGCATCCGGCACTCCGTCCTCAGCGGCTTGCCCTCTGCCCGCCGTCTGCCCAGCTGCCCGGTCCCTCGCAGCCTCCCCTGGCATTCAAATAGCTCAGCACCCGCTTCCCCACTGATCTTGTTGCTCTGTTGTTTCCCCTCGCCGCTGCTTGCTTGCTTGCCCGCGTGCGTCCACGTTCCCTTGGGTCGCTGTGCTGAAGCTTTGCGCGCCCCTTCGCGAACACGCCTACATCAGACCAAGGTCGCCATCACTGTGCAACACCGCATCACTTCCCACTCGCACGCTCGCCAGCCAGCCAGTGATCAGTCTGCTCATCAGCAAATACTCCACGGGTGCACACGTTCGCACGCGTTGCCGTGACCGCATTTCGTCCGCGCACGGTGTTGACACTGATGGAGGGCACGAACGCGAGTGGTCGGCGAGTGAGCTTGTTGAATGAATCAGGCGAAGCGCCCGCGCCTTTCCGCCACGCCTCGCAACCTGCCCTTCACTCTCGCACCTCGAGCTATGTTTCCACGCCCGGCTTCCCACCAACACCCTCATTAATCCGCAGCGACTCTTCGGATTCGCGCGGCCTGCAAACTCCATCCCCTCTTACCCCGGCTTCACATCTTGACGGCCACGCTTCGGACGCGGTCTACATCCCCTCCCACCCAGAACTGTCGCCTAAATTAACCATGGCCTCGTCTTACATGGAGCCCTCCAAGGAGCAGCTTGCCTACCCCATTCTCGCCCAACACGCTTCCCAAGGTTATCCGGTGCCCATGCCCCAGGTTCAGCCTCAGCTACCCCCGCAGCAGCAACCCCAGCCCCAGCCGCAGCCACAGCTGTTCCGGACCTCCCTATCTCCTTTGGAGGAGCCCACTCAACCACAACCGCCTGTGCAACCAGCAACATCTTCATCAAAGCCCGCTCCCAAGAAAAATCAGTATCCGTGCCCTATGGCCAAGCAGTATGGGTGCGCCGATTTTTTCACCACCTCCGGCCATGCCGCACGCCACGCCAAGAAGCACACTGGGAAAAAGGACGCGTTCTGCCCGGAGTGCAACAAGGCCTTCACTCGCAAAGACAACATGGAGCAGCACCGGAGAACGCACCAGCACGGCCGCGGGACTGGAGTTGGCGAGTCCCGCGCTAAGAAGGCAAAGGCGCAGATGCGGAGAACGAAGTCGAGTTCTGTTACCGACCCCACCTCTCTACCACAACAAGCTCCTGTAGCACCCATGCAAGCACCAAGGCCCCAGCTGCAGCGGGCAACCTATATGGACGCGGTCAACTATCAGCCGCAGATGAACCTTCCGGGCGATTACAGCCCGCTGACGCCATCAATATCGCACGGGCTTGACACCCTTGCTATCGCTGCGAGTGGCCAGCAGCGCGACATTGAAGCATGACATAGACTTTGCGTCGATGTCCGAACGATGCCCGCCTGCAAAACCCCCCTCCAGCAGACCTTTTTGATACCCTCGGAACTTTCGTCTCGGCGGCCTAGTGCCGCCCACGAGTCCCTTTCACGGCCGTGACTTTTTCCCGAGAAAAAGTTAATGCAATAGACGAAACGCCGTCGTGGCTATGAAATGCAATGGCGTCCTGATGGATTTTTTCTTCTTTTATGCTTGAAAGATATGCACGAATCTTATTAGTTCGTGTATGCGAGGCTTTCTTCTATTTGTGATTGTCATGTATAAAAATGCGCAGGAGGACTTCTGTCCATGGCGGATGGTTTGATACTCTCTGATAGAACGACAGTTATACTCGGAGTGGCACGCTCGGGCTTCTAGGCCCTCCTGCCTTGTTTTCGCTTCGCGCCCGGCGACGCAGCCGGCCTTATTATACCGTGGCAATGAGGAGGCTTGGCGATGATACCCTTGAAGGAATGGAGTCAGGCGAAAAAAGTCTGCAAAGCCTTCCCAAATGTTCTGTAGCTCGCGTAGCTCAATGAAAGCAACGATATTTGAAGCAAAATTAGTTTTCCTCCTTGCAACCTTGTACAACGGATCCAACATTAAGCTTATCGCTAACATCACTTCACCATCATGACACGCTTCGCTAGGTGAGACGATTCGTAATTCAATCATCGCCGAGGTAAGCGATGCCACTCCACTGACCAAGGCACTCACTGCCACCAGTCAGCCCCTACACAAACTCTCCACCCACTCGTCTCGGCAACGGCATCCAGCGCCGCACACCATTAAAACCCTTCACCCAGAACAGGACGGAAAAAATATCCGCTGTAACCTCCGTGCAGTCAGCCAAAGCCCTCCATAGTCCCCCAACTAAAATCCATCCTAGGGCGCCCACAAGGATTTTAGTCGCCTTCCCACGCGGGTGAGGGTAAACTCCAAAGGGTCCGCGAAGGGTCTCCCCCTAAGCGAACTCTATTCTGAACTGCCATGTTCCCCACCGTGCCGTGGCGCGCCGGAAAACCCCCATTACCTAATGCTACCTAATCCAGCGCAACAGGGCCAAGAAAAAAAAAAAAAAAAAGAAGACCCCCTCGCATTCGCAGAGACGATCTGGCTCCGCCTCCCCGCATCCCGGGTTCCTGGGCAACGCGTGTATGTGCCGCTTTTCCCGAATGACGAGCGGGATATGCGTCGCAACCCAGTTTCCGGGAAGGGGGGTTCGTTTTCCATACCGTTGCCGGATTTGGAAAGTGCATGAGGTGGTGGTGCTGCCTACTGCTGTGCAGGTGTGGTTCATGGGGCGTTTAATAGGTACTGCAGGATTTTTTTCAAGGGTCGCGGAGTTTTAGATGTGGTTCATGCACGCGCTGGGCGGAGAGTGAGGGGTCGGTAGGGGGTTTTGGGAACGAAGTGGATGGATGGAGGCAATGGATTGCACGCAGAAGGGGAGGGTGTAAGTTGGATGTAATGCATTCTCATTGATCTTTCTGGTATTCGCAGATTGAATTCACTGTGGGCCTTAAGAGGTGATCGAATGGTTTCAATTTCCAATACAAAGTTTTCACGATCCTGGAAAAGCTAAGCTGCACATTGCTGACCTCGTTCCTAACATCTCTAGAGTCGTAATTGCTTTCTGTCCTCTTGCTTTCAGACGCAGCTTTTTTGGAGATCTCGCCTTGTGCACCCACAAGCTTTCTCTGGCCAAAGTTAATAACCCGGGGCCTTACCCGCATGGGTTCTCGCATCCGCTGTTCCATCAGCGTTTCAGTTTTTGTTGGAGTCGGAGACTGTCTACTTCCCTAATCGTCAAAGAAAGCTTTGAAACAGGCACCTTAGTTACTCTCCTGAGAACTTTACCAGGGCCGTCAGCAGGGTCGTGGCTCGTGGATGGTGGATTGTCGGAGTCGTAGCGAAGGCTGGGATAGACGACCATTCATCCCTTGCTTCTCGAGATCGAGTCCCGCCCAAAAAATAATGCCTTATCCGTGGAACTTCAGCTCTGTCAGCGAAAGGAAGTTGTGGACCAACGAATTGCATAGCTTGCGCTACGCGCCATTTCTTGAACATCGTTCGATTTTCACGTTGTGACTGTAGCCCGGTCCATTGGTAATACCTACGTAAGATTGTGCTCTTGGATGGACGACGGAAGAAAGAAAAAAAAAAAAAAAGGGAAATGGTCCCTTGCTTTGTGGCATTGCAAGTCTTGTGCGAATGGCTCAACCTGAGACTCCTCTACATGCCGCAGTCTCTAAAAGAGTTGAGAGTACCCACACTCCGTCGAAGATGAATGTAACGACCCACTTAGGTAAGAATCAGAGATCTTCATTCTGCGAATGACTATAGATTGTCTTTGGCGGAGATTAAGTCAACCTTTGGTCTGAGTTTGCCGGACTCAGGGTAGTAAAAGGCCATTCAAGGTGGCGGCGTGAATGGTGTCGATGTTGCACTTGCGCTGATCAGTTTAGTCTCAATGAGGTTTCAAAAGAGCTATACTTTATTGAGTGAAGCAAGAGGGGGCCGGAAGTAAATAGCGAAAATGTAGAGCAAATTGGGCTAGGATGCCCAGTGAAATATGTTTCTTGCATATTCTAGGTGAGAAGGGAAGAGTATAATATGAAAAATACGTATTGATGGTTCGAAAAGTCGTTGCTGACAGAAAGTGTTGCGCCAAATTGGCTTTCTTAAACTCTACGTCTGTGGTGACTCTATTGTAC
The DNA here is from genome assembly GCA_021031095.1 of Bathelium albidoporum. Lineage (NCBI taxonomy): Eukaryota > Fungi > Ascomycota > Dothideomycetes > Trypetheliales > Trypetheliaceae > Bathelium > Bathelium albidoporum. Next base: position 144,364 of record JAGFVP010000010.1, read on the forward strand.
ACATCTGGTGGCCTCTCATGAAGGCTTTGATTTCTATTACACTGGTTCGAGAGTTCATATGTAGCATTTCCGTCATGCTCCGCCACTTGCATGCCATGCATTTTTTGGGCGGCCATTAAGTGAAACGAGCACTGCTCTTTAGTCAGATGTGGGTAGCTGACAGGATCCCGATAGTTGATGGAAACAAGCTGGAGACGTGGGTGCTTCGAATGGTTCTTAGAAATGACTGAGCAAACTCATTCAGCGGCGTGCCATGCGCTGGGCAAGACTGTACACTCCACGCCTGACAGGACCTGCACCTCAAACATGCCAGCTGGATGACGTATCGTGTCACTTTGAAGCTTGGGGGCCCCTCAACTACTTCGTGCGTTCCGCCACCAAAATCATGTGGCCCTTTCTCGTGTACCAATCTATCCAAAAAGCCAAGTTGAAGACGGGTGACCCCTCAGTAAGTTAGGTGAATCACATTCAATCATGGAGCCCTCCTAAAAATATGGCGCTGTCTACAACGCTAAGCAGGGCTCGGGGAGGTCCTCAATTGTTCTGGACTTTCGAGGACCGAGAACTGGTTTCGACTGGCAATCGGAGTGACCGCTCGATTGTTTTCGTTGGGGGCCGACTGACTCTTCTTCTGCTTCTGCTTCTTCTTCTTTACTGTCGGGCTCCGCCTCTGGAAAGTGGTCTTGATTGCTCTTCTTCGCACGGACAATCGAAAATGTCGCCGCATTGGGCCGACCTTATTACCGCTTGCTCGCGTGCCATTTGAAACCTTTCTCACGACGGGTTTGCTAATTCGGCCAGTCCTAATGCCATGCAAAACATCGCCATGACTTTTGTTCTTCACGATGTTGCCGTTGAGTAGCCTCCTCCAAGGTATATTGAGGCCTTCCGAGGTTTCGTCTAAGATATTAATGTCTCCTTCCTCCCACATGGTCATGTCCAAAGCACATAAAAACACGGAGCGGGCGCCTGTCCTGGGAATGTGAAAGACCGCCGGATCAGTAGCATTGTCCCAAGTGCTTGCCTGCTGGATATCGGCGATGTACGTCATGGGAATTGTCCAATGAATGGTCTCTTCCGCGCTGTCTTCGGCATCCACAGACCAGTCGTAAGTCGCCAACCCATACGCGGAATCAATTCTGGCAGATATTGGATGTATCCGGCCACCAAAAGTCTTGCGTTCAAAGGCAGCGCCGCACTCTGCCCAAGTATCATCATTGAGAAAGACTTCACCAAGACGCACAGGGTAATTGTGGCCCAACTCGACAAAATGAGCGATTTCGTGCGTTATATTCACAGCAAGAAAGAAGTTGAAGCGTAAGACCATAGCCGGATCAACATTGCGCTTATCCAAAATACTGAGGCGCTTGGCAGTTGTGTAAAAGTCAGTATGGAGGCAGACACGAGCCTTTTGGCAACCATTGCTCGTTGGAAGAGGGTTCGTGTAATCTTGCACGATATTGCAGTACCCGTAAGTGTAAGATGGTGAGATTGAAGCTTTCTTCAATAAGTCAAAGTGGAAATGTACCTGCTTGGAGAGGCTTTCTAAATGTTGATAAAGTTCGTCAGCCTTGGTTTTTTCCCATAGAACATCTGCCTTGATGCGAGTACATTTTCGACCGTATCGGGTAGACATCGCCTCGCACGGGAGCCGCTTCCCGTAGAACAATGTATGCCAGAAAGCGGACGAAGCGCGATGAGTGATGAACAGTGAGGAAAGCCTCAACGCTGGCTTCAGTTGTTCATATACATCCAACGCGCAGTCGTTAAAGTTTTCCCACCTAAACATAGGCAGAATTTCATTGTTGAGAGTTGATATCCTCGATAGATATGAGCTTGGAAGGCTGATGGCATGCTTTCTCATCACTTGAACAGGGTCGAAGCCATGTTGAAGCTTCTTTTTCTTTGAGGTAGAGCGTGGGATACCTTTTGCTAATCTAAGCTTTTCGCGCGTTTTTTGTGACGTCTTGATCTCTTGATATGCTTGCGAATCTACCTGCATCTGCATGCTGTAGTCTGAGGGAACGTAGATTGTCGATTTCTGGGAATTCTCTGCGGAATCGTGCATTTCCACATCATGAAGACGCTGGATCAAGTCCTCAACATCAACATCAAGCAGAGAACCCGGGGAAGCTTCGAATGTCATTCCAAGAACCTTTCCTTGTCCTGCAGCCTGAATCTCATCACTGGTAGCAATTTCGCTGGTATCGCTGATAGCAACAACGCCATCTTGTTTTTGCGATGCTTCCTGGAGCGGAGGTAGATCTACACTGGTCTCTGGATTCATATCGTGAAGTATATTGAGGAGCTAATGGCATGAAATTCGATTCCAAACAAGCGCGTTGGTTGATCGAGTCGTAGGTGTAGCAGCTGTGATTTCTAGAGACACGAATCGCAAAATCTCCGAACCAGAAAGCTATGTCACAAAGCACAATCATAACAAAGCACACTCCAGATATGCTAGCCCGTAATTCTGACAAATAGTCTAATAGGTATTCTTTTTATTGCGGCTTAGTGTAGCGGTATAGTGGTACTCAGTCGTCCTCGTCGGAAGAGTAATTTCCCAGACCTAAACCGACACTAACGACGTTCGATGGTAAGAGTTTTGCAGAAGTCTCAGATTGGTCTTTCGACGCCTCCTTCTGCGCGGTTGGTTTTGTGGATGAATCTCTCAAACTAGATGATCCAGTTCTTGTCTGAAGATGCTGAGCTCGTGATGGGCTTGGGGCGCCTGATTTCTCCGGAGTTATTTCAGATAAATTCACCTCGTCAGATGATTTAGACAAGCCGCCCTCTTTATCTTGAGCTCCAGATGATGATTTGCGAAGCTTCACTCCTGGTATGGCCTCTTTCCCTCGCTTTCTCTTTCTGGGACCGGCTGCCCAGTGTTCCTCTTGCACAAGCGGACTCTCCTGGCTCTCCGTGAGCTCAATCTTTTGGGATTGGTCTTGTTGCTTCCTAAAAAGCTCTAGTTGCTCTAACGTTTGCTTCTGCACTGCAGCCTCTTGTGCCCGTACGGTGTTGCGTACGGAATCTAGGAACTCGACTTCATGCTCGTCCAGCGATCTGAATTGATTTTTCAACTTGATAGACTGCAGAGATTTTCAGCACAGCTTGACAGGTAGATGATGAGAGTTGAACCGAATCTTACCTCCTCAAAAGCTTCCTGCTTTGCGGCTAACCATGTCAGACTCGAAAAGGAGAGATTGAAGAGAAAGGGTTTCCTACGAACCTTTGTTCGCTTGCAGAGTCTCGTAGAGCGATTTCCCCCCTTGCTGACTCTTCTGTTCCTTCTCACGAAGACGCTTAGCGTCTAATTCCTTTTGCGCCTTCAACCATTCGTCGTCGTGTTCGACGGGGTTGTCGATAGTCCCACCGGAGACGAACCCACTGGACATTGTCGGATATCCTAGCGAGTGTTCTCGCCAGCACGAGAGCTGTGTGAGAGAGACGACAAGGATTGTTGGGGACTTGGCCAGGACTCGGAGATGGACAGAGGTAAAGACGGAGATTTGGAGATTAGGTGAAGGTATGAGAGAGAGACAATGTGGCTTGGGCTATGTCATGTGGCTGACTGTTGTGGCGTCCCCAATCGAGGAGGAGACTACTGGCACCGGTAGCTCCCAATTAAAGCACGATTTTTTGTACCATCGTGGAACAGTGATATCCTAGGAAAAGACGCGTAATTCTCGATTGAGGAGCAAGACAGAGTTGCTCTCAGGGAGACTCTAGTAGAACATGTTACCACTCCTCCTATAACTCGCCTAGTACAGTAAATCTCACTCTTTGTCAAGTACCCCATACTGGCGCTTTCACTAGCGTCAAGAAGCCCCCTCAGTAGAAAAATGTCAACGGTCACAGTGGAAGGTTTTCAGGGCCGCACCTGCTTTGCAGAGTGTCAAGCACATCACCACCAGCATTCACCTTCCAGTATGATGCATATCCACTACCATTCCGAAAAGGACCAGGATGGCAGAAGAGAAAAAGAAGCTTCTCGGTGCCTTGAAATCACTCGATCACGAACAAAGCGATGATGAACTCATCGACGATGGCTTGCTCGAATCAATGACTTTTCTCAAGAATGCACGGAAGCAGAGACTCAACGCAGACAACCCAGAGTCTCTGCAAGGGGGCACTGGTGAAGTGTCCGAATCCGCTACTTCAGTCACGCCACACTCTGATGTTGTTTTATCACCATGCAACAGTGTTTCAGATGTTTTTCATTTGGTTCAGCGTTCAGTATCACCTCCGGAGAATTCGCCAACCCTTACTTCGATTGCGCAGGTGATCAGGTACTCTGGAACGACTTTAAAGGAGAACTCAAACGAGCCTTCGGATTCACAGCCATCTGGCGACGTTACAACACTTTCTCGGGCGGATTCGAGAGCAATGGGTACAATGCCTCGTGCAACTAGTAAGAGAAAGAGAGACAGCGGACCTCCTCCCCCTAGACCAGAGTCAGAACAGATCTTTCGGGGGCTAGCATTCTGTACGTTGCTCTCGGTTCACTGCACGTCCCTCTAACGATTTCAGACTTCTTTCCGAACAGCGATGTTGATATGCCTCGACGCATGCGTATTCATAAAGCGCTAGAATATGGCGGTTCTTGGGTCAAGGATTGGGGCCCGGGGATCACTCATGTCATTGTTGATAGAGAGAATACCTACGATCAATTGCTCTCCTGGATCAAGATTGATTCATTACCAGTACGTATCATACATCGCTGAAATTTTTCTTTCAAATCTCTACTCAACTCTATAGTAGGCCGAAATAGTTGTTGTAGATGAACTGTACCCTGCAGACTGCATCACGTGGCACACGCTCGTCGAACCGAATCAAATTCAATACAAGGTTACGGGATGCTGCGAGAAAACATCCACGAAGCTACGAGAATCATCCGAAGCGTCTTCAACACGATCGTTGCTGCAAATGACACCTAGGAAGGAAAGTAAAGCAATATTAGAGCGCCGAACTTCCTCACCTCAAGCCGGGAGAAATTACTCCCACTCACCTGAAGTTGTGAATAGACTTGAAGGTGACCATCTGAGTACTGGATCTATCAGGACTACATCGAAAGAGCCAAAGGGATCCCCAGGAGCGCATTGTCAGGACTCTTTTGATGAGATCATCCAAGAAGCCAAAGATTTGGAAAACTTGCCCTTGGATGAAGGAGATGATGAAAACTCTGACAATCCTGAGGATGTTGATTCCGATTCTGAGATTTCCGAGCCTCCTAAAAGGCCGGCCAAGAAGCTAAAACAAGTTGGGAACAAATCGTGGCCGAACAATTTCCAGTGTATGAAGTCCAATGATGGAAAGGGCGACGATGCCAATCCAAATGCACGAACCATTGAGATTCTGGAGCAAATGGGAAGATACTACGATCGAATGCACGACCACTGGCGGACACTTGCGTACCGCCGAGCAGTCACCACTCTTAGGCGAGAGAAGCGCAAGATCACGACCAAAGAACAAGCCGTGCTTCTTCCCTTCATCGGTGAGCGACTCGCCGCCAAGATCGAGGAAATCGTATGGACCAACCGCCTCCGGCGGCTCGAGAACGCACAGCTTGACCCCACGGACAGCGTGCTCCAACGCTTCCTCCAAATCTACGGCGTAGGCTTCGCCCCAGCCTCCCGTTGGGTCCACCAGGGGTACACCACCCTCGATGACATCCTTCGCAATGTCCATCTAACTGACAAACAGCGTCTTGGAATCGCGCACTACGACGACTTCGCCGCCCGCATTCCCCGTGCCGAGGTCGCCCAGCATGGCGCTATTGTCCGCACAGCCCTCCATGCGCTCGATCCGGACTTTGAAGTCATTCTGGGCGGCTCCTACCGCCGTGGCGCGGCCACCTGCGGCGATATCGACTGCATCATCACGCATCCGCGCCATTCGTTGTCCACAGTCCGCACCTTTGTGTTGGACACGCTTGTGCCGCAGCTATTTGCGCAGGGGTTTCTCAAGGCAACGCTTGCGGCGACGAAGTCGATATCGCATACGGGATCCAAGTGGCACGGCGCATCGAGCCTGCCGGCAATTGGTGTGGAGCCCATTGGCGGAGGACGGAAGGGGGTGAAAGAGGAGCCACCGTGGCGACGGATTGATCTTTTGCTGGTGCCGCCTGAGGAGAGGGGCGCAGCGTTGATCTATTTTACAGGTAATGATGTGTTTAACCGCAGTATCCGGTTGCTGGCGAGCAAGCATGGAATGCGGCTGAATCAGCACGGGCTTTATAAGGACGTGATGAGGGGACCAGGGAGGGTGAAGGTAACTGAAGGGACGCTAGTGGAGGGCCGAGATGAGAGAAGGATTTTCGATATTTTGGGCGTACCCTGGCGAGAGCCGGAAGAGAGAATTTGCTAAAGGAGGAAGTCGTGGTGAATGGAGACTTGTTTGAGTTGCTAATTTCCATTCTTGAAGGAGCAAGGGGTTTTCCTGCGAAAGTTGAAGCAAGGGCACCGTGTTAGCGCATCAGACACAGCATCTCTGGTACGTAATGTCAGCATTAGATAGATTTTGAACAGCTAGAGTTAAAGTGCTACTCTTGTAGGGCACACTGTAATCACTGCTATATGAGGTCATGCATCATCTGCACCATCTCATAATTTCTCTCAAAGTTAAGGTTTTCAAAAAGCAGATTTTTTGAACATAGAGCTATAGAATACACAAGATTGATAGACCAAAAAATGGCCATGTAAACCACTTCACCTAGCCTGCCTCTTTCATGCCAACTGATAGATGAAGTTGACTAGAGAATTCAGTGTGAGAACGGTATCCATATGTTCATGTATCGAAGGTTTTCAAAGTTCCAAGGGGGCGTTTGTTCAAAAAAGTTGTCGCGCTTCGTAGACCAGGTAACAATGGCGAGTTGATTGAAACGGGGTGCCCCCATCCACGAATTCAGAATGCTCAATCTTGGAAAGCCAGCTCAACAGCTCCAGCTTTAGTGAGGTATACCACGACATGATGATGATGAGCATCTTGGAACATGACATGCCCTGATAGCCTCAAAGGAAATACTCACGTGCAAGCTGCTGATGCTCGGAAGGCTTCTATGTGAGCGGTGCGTCGAAGCCGAGCGTATTCCGACGAGAGGCAGTGGTCGTCTGTGCTGAGTCCATCGGTTGACGCATCACGTAAATCACATCTACTTGTTGATGACGATGAAGTGGCGATTGACGTGCGGACAGCCACTCAAAGATTCTCGAAGGTTTTGTATAAGGCGTACTCCAGAAGATGCGCCACAATACCGCCCTTGAGCGTCCGCAACACTCGAGGCTGCTGCAATCGATGCCAATGTATGGCAGAAAGAGAAGGATACAAACGAAAAGGAGTACACGGGCTCAGAGGCGGAAGCTTCCTCTGGATGTAGGGTTTCTATTGAATGTGCTTGCCTAAATGTCCCTTGTCAAGGTTGTGATCCTGTCGTGAGGTTGTAAATTCCATAACAAGAGAACAGAATTCACTACTCTCACAACCACGTGAAGGACCTGCTTGGACCACCTGGGGAATTATTTAAGCAGTGATCCTTCCTACATAGAACTTAGTTTTCTACAGTTTCTGCATTCAATAAATCATCTCATACCTGTTTTCGTCTTGTCTCTTTATATTATAGACTATAAGGAGACTGTGAGCGGGTTTAGAGTTTCAGTGCTCGCTTCCGTACTCAATCAGCTGACAAATTCAATTGATCGTAGATTTTACAGGGAGATTGAGCAAGGAAGCAAGTACTGAAACCCTGTACTCGCTGAGGGCCTCCATATAGTCTGTAGTTTCCTCCTGGGTGGCGATTTTTCTGTCTCTCTAGCTTCCACTCAGCAAGTACGAGCTGCCTGAGCGCCTCAAACTCTAGAGCTGATTTTGAATAGGTCAATCTCTCGCACGCGTGCTCCTGTGAGGATTTGTCAAAGAGCTTCCGCTTCTTGGCCTTTTCATCCTTATCTGCCGGAGTCGGCCTGCCGTTGCTGAAATCGGAGGCATCCCCTTCCATCAGTGAGGATGCCCCAGTTTGGCTGCTCCTTTGGTATATAGCTAAGGCGAACCCACAAGAGTGCTTAAGCTGACAAACGGGACAGTTCTTCGAGTTGGATTTGGTATGCTGTTGTCTCATGTGCTCTTGGAGCGATACCCAACAATATACCGTCCTTTGAAACAATGGCTTCAAGATTTGGCAGGCCTCTAGGTTGGCCATGGTGTCCAGGGATGAAAACCCCACTTTGCTGGTCGGATATACCTGAAAGCGTATCAGGCCGAGGAGATCCTCAGCAGTAAAATGAAAGTTAATAGAATGGTTGGGGTTATGAGTGAACAACAGAACGAGGGATAAGCAGTCAAGTTGTAGATAGAGAATCGAATAAGGACTGTTGAAGAGGACAATTGAGGAGCTCAGAGAAAGAGACTGAGTACATAGGTGCCTAAGGAAATGATCAAATGCAACAATAGATGTTCACTAAGGACCCAATGTTCGCTGGGTACAGGTGAACTTTCTTACCAATTTCTCCATGTTCATCGGCCCTGGTAATCGGAGACTTCAACTCATCGGATCGAAGCCCAACGAGCCAAATGACTACCTTCTAGCAGTTCTGAGCAATCGATCGAATCCCCAGCTATATACTCAATGGAGATGAATACCAAAGACTGAGGGGGTTTGGAGTATTACTAAAAAAAGAACACCGCACCCTCTTCCAATGACAACCTCCCCGCCATGCCAAATCGCCCTTCACCTCTACCCTGGCTGACTCCCCGCCGCGCAGTCACTCCCTCCTCTTTCTCCTCCCCCTCCAATCCGCGCGGGCACCGCTCTCGCCAATCATGGGAAACTGCTTTGGCAAGCAATCCACCTCTGACGACAACTTTGCCGGCGCCGGCCACACCGTTGGCGCCGCCCCGCAGCCGCAGGGTCCAGACGCCAGTGCGCGAGGAACGATACCGGCGCGTGTGTCGCAGGGGAGGACGCTAGGTGGCAGCGATGCTGTAGACGAGGATCCGCGCATGGCTGCAGCGCGAGCTGCTGAGGTGGGTGGCCCTTTCTTATTCTTGGGTCGGGGGCAAGAGGTGGTGTGCCGAGAAGGAGCAAGGGGGAAAGAGGTGGGCAAGGGGGTGGAGCGAGGTGATGTTGGTGAGAATCAAAGTGCATGGAACATGCGTAGGATCTAAAGGCGGAAGAGGCCAGGGAGATTGAGCTGCGTCGTAGTAGATGAGAGAAATCCAAGTTGCAGGAGTCTGGAAAAGTGCGTTACATTGCTTGAACACTGGGCTGATCTGGATCTTCTATCTAGGAGCGAGCATCCAAAGCCCAAAGCAAAGGCGCTCTCGGCAAAAAGCTCGACGCTCAACGGCAGCAGACTCGGACGAATACATTGGAGCAGGCGAGTCGAGAGAATAGGTTAGCAAGAGACGCAGATGCTGCTGCTGAGACCAGGAATTGGAATTGAGAAATATCATTCATACGATGCGATTTACGATGACGGACATACGAGATAGATGACATGCGGCGCAGCAGCGAGTCTCGCATTCGATTTTGCATTGGGTTGAGAGCAATCTCTTGTACTATACATGAAATCATTTCAGGCAGATCATCTCAAGAGGCACTAGGCGGAGCTTTTTGCATCAGCTACGCGGTCAAGCAATTTTGCTGTCATTTACAAAGTACATCATTTTCGCAACGCTGGAACAGCAGACGCAAATTTAGATTTGAGTTTATCGCAACATCTTTTTGCAGGTCAACAGTTTGGGTGCTGCATGTCTCCATGCAAGCATCTATAGAAGTTCAGCAGAGAAGTTCAGCAGCTACATCACGAGCAGACTCCCTTTCTCACAACTTGTCCTCTCGCCCCATAGTGATTGAATAAGAAGTACAAGCTCAAACAACATTATACCGCCCACTAGCCGGTGCCCTCGCGTCTGACGTCGCCGCTGCCTCGATACCCTCCTTCAGCAACCTCATCAGCTCCCGCATCGCCTGCGTAACAACCAACTCCGTATCGCCTTCCACGAGAATGTACAGCTTCGGCTGCTCATTGGGACCTGGCGCCTTGCCTGGAGGATAGAAGTTGCCCTTGGTTGTAATGCTCGTGCCCGTAGCTTCGAGGATTTTGGCCACATTGGTACGGTTCGTGACGGCCCAGCGGGCCTTTTGCGGATGGTCGTTGATCTCGAGCGTGGCGTGGTAGGCGCCTGCGTCGGGACCTTTGTTATCGATAGGCATGCCTGGGCGCAGGGTGCTGGTTTGAGTGAGACGCCCCCTAATGGCCGCTGCAGCTTGGTTGACCGCAGCAAGTTTATCCACGCCTTGACCACCTGCAGAGGGTGCTGGGTGCTCAGTCTTGTGAACGACGATGTTTTGGTCAAGATCGATGGCTGGAGCGGCAGCTGGTTTCGATGAGGGGGGCGCTTCCGTCGAAGTCTCACCTGAAGCTTTGACGCTGAAGGCGGGCTCCTCTTCCTCCTTGTTCTCCTTCTCGTCCTCATCTGGCTCGTCCCCAGTTTTGTAAGCCTTGCGCTCCCGTGTCCTTGCGGCGTCACGCTCTTGATCAAGCCTCTCGAGGCCTTTGCCTCCAAAACCGGACGTCGCACTCTGTTCTTTACCCGCTTTGACTTTTTCTTTGAAGCCGTCTGCAAGCTTCTGGAGATCTTCTGGGACTTTTGCTCCGCTCTGCTTCATGGCCTTGACGATGTCCACAGAGAAACGATCCTGATCCTCGGTAACAAATGTAACAGCCGTACCCTTGTTGCCTGCCCTTCCAGTCCTTCCACATCGGTGCACGTAATCTTCCATATGATTTGGCACGTCGAAATTGATGACAAGCTTCAGCTGTTTGACGTCCAATCCGCGAGCAGCAACTGATGTTGCAGTCAAAATGGGGATGACTCCTGATTTGAAATCGTCAATGGCAGAGTCTCGGTCGATTTGATCTTTTCCTCCATGAATGGACATGCAAGGATAACCTTTGTACATCAAATCAGAGAGCAAGCGATCGGCAGTTTCTTGCCTTTCAACAAAAATCAAAGTTCGAGCATCCTCATCAGAGTCATACAATTCGCCCAATAGCTCCAAGGTGCGCTTAAATTTCTCGTTCTCCGGCCTCACCTCAACGACTTGTGTAATGTCGGATCCAACGACGCTCCTCCCGCCGCAGATGACCTCCACCGTGGAATTCTTGGTAAGCACCTTTTTGGCTAAATTTTCCATTGTCTTGGGGAAAGTTGCACTCAGGAGAATGGTTTGACGATCTGGCCGTATGTTGTTCAAGAGTTTCATGACTTGCGGCTCGAATCCCATATCGAACATGCGATCTGCCTCGTCAAGAACCACATAAGTGACGCGTCTTAAGTTCGTCACGCGCCCAGAATTGGCAGCAAGCAAGTCGATCATACGCCCAGGAGTGCCAACAATAATTTCAGCTCCTTGTTTGAGTTCTGCAATCTGGTCTTTGATGGGAGCTCCACCGTAAGCACAGACTGCTCTAAGACCAAGAGCTTTAACGAATGGCCTGCAGTCCCTATGAATTTGTGTCGCCAGTTCTCTAGTAGGGGCCAGGATCAATGCTATAGGGCCGTCCAGTGCATCTAGCGGCTTTTGATCTTTGATGTGCCTCATTGCGGGCAGACTGTAAGCTAGCGTTTTACCAGAACCCGTCTTGGCAACGCCAATCACATCGAAGCCCGCCATGATTGATGGCACGGCCTGGGACTGGATAGGAGTAGGCGAAGTAAATCCGAGTTTGTTGATGACATCAAGAGTAACTGAACCTAAACCAAATTGTGAGAACTTGGTGACAGGCTTGGGAACGTTTACGCCTCTGACTTGTATTCCGTCAAGTTTGAACCGCAAATCTTTGACGTCCTCTTCTGTCATTTCGGCGAGCTCCGCGGGCTCCGTGTAAAATTTCTTACGAAAAGGCTCGTAATTCATTTTTGCGTGGTTCACCGTTGGCATGTCTTTCTTCTTCTTCTTGGCAACATTAGCCATGACATCGTCGAGGCCATCACCGACTGCATCCAAGCCATCTTCATCATCACCAAAGAGTGCCTGCGGCTCTTGCTTTGGTTTCGACCTGCCTTTCAAGTCTTTGAGTGAAGTGATTGCCTTTGGTGCGTTGGCTGTTTCGACAAGATCATTCATAAACGCGTCCAGAGGGTCAACTTCTTCCTCGTCGACTGCAGTCGGCTCATCGTCATCATTGCCCATTTGCACATCACCATTTGCATCTTGACCATTGACAGCTGATTTCGCATCATCCTGCGATACATCTACCTTATTTTGCTCTTGTAGACGCTCTTCTCTCTTCTCAGCAGCTGCTCGAGCAGCGGCGACTGCTTCTTCCTCCGTGCCCATCTCTGTCATGTCTACATCGTCGTCGTCTGCACTGCCATCTCCATCAGCCGGTCCAGGAATTGCCGCACCTTGATCATCCTCATCCGGAAGCGTTGGCAGCTTTGCGAGTTTGCGGGTGACGGCTTCTTCTTCTCCCATCTCCAAAGCAGTCTTACCAGACACCTTGTCAGTATCAGATTGGCCTTTGGCACCTAATCCGAAGCCGCCGACGTTACCACGTGCTTTCAGTGGCTGAGCAGAGTTAGCCTTGTTGGGCTTGGACACAGAGCTTGCAGCTTTGGAAGGAACGGAAGCTTTGGCAGTCAAAGGTACTGACACATCGCTACCTAGCGTGGTTAAAGTAGAGTTCTTTTCCGTATTCTTCTTCCCGATCGCCTTCGGGTCGAACTTCCCGGAATGGGTGCTTGTCGAAGTGATAATGGCTTGAGGAGCAGGCGAACGTGGCGAGTTCGTATCTGGAGAAGCAGTAGTTTTCTTTTCCATCTCTTCAAGGAGGCTTCGAGTTGCATTCGCACCATCACTTGCTTTCTTGGCTTCGTCTTCCTGTTTCTGCGCCACCTTTGCCTTCCAGGCATTGAGTTTTGCCTGTCGCTGCTCTTGAAGCTTCTTTTTGCCGTCATCTTCTGCTTTCGGGGTCGAAGCCTTGATAGACTGGAAAGATAAAAGTTTAGCAGATTCAAGACCACAAATGTTAAAAAGACGTACCCCGTGGTCTTTGGTGCCATTCAGCCTCGACGGGCCCTCTTTGGCGTCATCTTTCCTCGCCTTGCGACTCGAGTCAGCAGATTCTTCTCGCCGTCTTTTAAGCCGATCTCGAGATTCGTTTCGCCTATCTCGGTAATCTCTATCGCGACTACGATGGCGTCGATCTCTCACGGGAGACCGTTCACGAGCTCGTTCACGAGATCGATCTCGTCTGCTTGAACGATATGTGTCTTCATCACGACGACCGCCACGCCGTTCATATGAGCGCTCTCGCCGGCGATGGCCTTGTTCATAGGGTCTGCGCTGCATTGGATCTAGGTGAGTACGATAGCTCTGGTAGTGGTTCACAGTGCGGTAAGTACTCACGCCTGGACTCCTCGACCGACTCCGATAACGATAGCCTCTATCATGTTTTCTGTCCCTGGCGTATCGATCGTCCTCGCGCCGACTGCGCCGGGAATAAGAGCTTTCTGTGGGTGAAGGTGAGCGAGTGTCCCCTCGGCGAGCCATGTCGACTCGGAGATGCCGAGTGAGATTTACCTTGCCAAGGGAGAAAGGCAAGTAGCGATGAGAATTACCACCGACAAGCTGCAATGAGGAGGCGAGCTGCTAGGAATCCCGGTTCGCCCAGGGAGTGGTGGTGAGGAGGGATTTGGAGTGGGTGAAGTCAGAGTTACGACGAAGAAGCTCGGATCAACGAGGGCCCGCGGCCCGGAGGAAATGACTCAGCCGCGCTTGCCGAGTTAGGACGGTTTCGCATCCTGCCCATCGCTAGCCACGCGACGGTCGATCTTCTGCTTTCAACACACTGAAAGCTGCTTTCAATCTTGTTCCTGGCTTGCTCTGAATGAGACGGCTCTCAATTGCGTGCTTCTACCTCACTGAAAGTACCAGCATGTTGGGCCGTGTGGTTCTGAGTCGCTTGTCGGCAGAGCTTCCCAAGACGCGCCCCTATGACGTTACTCAGCTCTCTCAGAAGCTCATTCGCTTGAGCCATGCACTCAATGCATATACCGCGCCACCAAGCTACCTCTCGCAGAGCAAGCGTCTTTTGCATGCTTCAATTCAGCACCGTGCAGCGCGCAGCGCGACGACGGCATCCAAGCCTACAAAGACAGGACGAACTGCTGCAAAGAAGGCCACTTCCAGACGCGCTCCGAAGAAGAGGGCTGCCTCCAGGAAGAGGGCTACCTCCAGCAAGCGCGCAAGGGGTCGCAAGAAAACAGCAGCAAAGGCAAAAAAGAAACCTACAAAGCGCATTCTGTCAGAGAAATCGCAAACCGCATTGGCTGCCAAGAAGAAGCGGGACAAGGTCAAGGAGCTTAAAGAAGTTGCACTTCTAGCCTCCGAGCCCAAACATGGAAAAATTCAGGCGTGGAATGTGGTAGCAGTAGAATTCACTCGCGCCGCGCGCCAGGTCAACTCTTCGAGTATGAGGGAAGCATCCGAGAAATTTAGGAATCTTTCGCCGTCTGAACGAGAGGTACATTCATGGAACCGATTGCAATCTAACCTTGGCTAATCGTGAACAATGCAGCATTATAATCACCTTGCCAATGAGCGTAATGCCGCTACTCAATCAGAATACCGTCAGTGGCTTCACTCCCACACACCAGAACGCGTAAGACAAGCAAATGTTGCACGGGCCTCTCTTCGACGCCTGCTTACCACCACCTCTGCCAATCCGGGCCACAAAAAGCTGCCAAAATCTCGAGGCAGACTAATCCGCCCCATTGATGATGACCGGGCTGTGAAACGATTTGCATCTCCGTATATCGCTTTCAATAGGGAGCGACACCTCAGCGGCGACCTGAAATCGGTCCCCATAGCAGAAGCCGCGAAGCTAATTGGCAGCGAGTGGAAGGCGCTCTCGCCGGATGAGAAAGCGGTAAGTTGACGCATCCAGGCACCTCCGAAGTAGGGGGCGTGACTGATCAAAACAGAAATATGAGGACATATCTAAACAGGAGCAAGCCCGCTGGGAACGCGAGTACAAAGATGTATATGGGCACGCGCCTGCGGACTCAACTAGGAAGACCCGCCGAAACACCTGATTGGACGGTATTTCGCGATTAGGAAGGGCGTTGAGGTTCGTCTAATAGTACACACACTTGGTGACCTGGTGCTACTGGGCTAGTATACCCGTCCAATTTTCTTGTGGCCTTTCTTCCTGTCGAACGACGTGCCGTTTCTTTTGTATGAAGGCGAGTGCTAGGAATCCTTCAACTGCCATGCTGAGTTTTCTTATTCAGGGCGTCTTCTTTTGTACTCTGTATGTAAGGTAGTGTAAAAGGGACCCATTTAAGCGAAGATTTGTGGTACTAGCGACTTGCTGCTGGCCATTCCCACGTCAGGACATCTTGTCCAGTGTTCACAATGCTGTATCCTTCACCTTGGAAGCCAGATACACTTAAGGCCAACCATTCTTCGCCAGCCGCTCTCCTCACCTCCGTGAACAGCTTTTCCACAAACAATAGGGACGCAAATCCGGTCCATGTGACGTTCATCAAATTCCTCGTGACCAGTTCCATCTCATTTCCTTCCATGTCCCGAGCGATAGGAACAGAATATCGACTAAGATAGGCATCTATCGAGTCGTCTTCTCGAATTCTCGGCGAACCTAACCTGGTGAGCCCTACCCATTCGAGAAGTTCCGCCACATATTCGTGGTCACCCAATCCCTGAGGAGGAATGAAGATGGGCACTCTTGCATCCTTGATGTATTGCACTTTTGGTTCTATGGATTTTGGAATCAGATGATATTTTGCAATCGGCGGCTCCGTAGTGCCTTTCAATGGTCGCGCTGTTTCGTCCAGATCGCAAAATAGCCATGATAAGGAATGATTGAGTACGTTCTTAAAAGCCCACTCGATTCGATCGAATCCTTTCTTGCCATGTCGCATTGACGGGAGTCGGAGATTAAGCTCGATGACTGCCATCGTTAGTACTGTAGTCTGGGATGTGATATCATATGGAGTACTCACGGAAACGTGCTTTTCGATGTTTCCGACCGCCGGATGGTATTGGTTTGCCCACTAAGCCTACTCGTTCGTACGTTGGTTGATCGAGTTCAAGTCGTAATACACCTATACCTACGGTGAGCTCTCCGCCAGGATGACTGCAATGGAAGCGGTAGTTCCTACCATCTCTGAGATTGAAGCAATTGTCCACAGTTGGACGTCCTTCTGAAAGCATCATAATATTGCCTAAATCAACGATGAGCGCTTCCCAAAAGGACATATAACTTTGTTGAGTAAGTACCAGTTTTGACATGCTTATTCAAAAAATCGCTGTCTACGATATCTCCGAGCGATATGTAGACGAGGGAATAGCGTAGCACATTTTCGTCGTCTTGTAGCTTTTGCTCAAGGAGCATATACAGTTCTTCAGGCAATGTCAAATTAATCTAGTGTTTGGGTGAGTTCGCATCGCGTCATCTCGCTACCCATGCGTACTCACGACTTGATTGAAGTGCTGCGATGCGAAAATGGAGAACGGCTTTCGCTTTGATGGTGGCTGATTTTTATCCACGAAAGACGGTAAACTGCAGTGCGTGAAAGCGCATTTAACAGGCGGAGCAGCCTTCTTGACGAAATCGAACATGGTAGCAAGTGTGCATTGAGCAGTGATTTACATCTGCTTGAGTCAGAGATTCGTTTTACGGGGACCCTCGTGGTACAATGGTTGTTCGGTTAACACGGTACGTAAATATACGAACAAAGGGTATCTATGCTAATTCTATTTCCATGTCATTCCACGCCACGAAAATGTAGCCAGTGAGCCACCATGAAAACACGAAGACAACCAACAACCGAGCAATGTACTTTCGTTCATTGAACGAGGCGAAACATCTAATCGGGAATTTTTGGCTTTGGAAAAACCATATAGCGTCCGTCGTAGCCTTCGCAAGGCTCAACAATATTAGCCTCGTCATCAGGAATCATGTCATGCTTTAGAAACCAGCCAGCTCTCTTACAGAGCTCGGAAACAACAATGTCGCATTGACCAAGAAGAGTGATATCAAAGTTGATGTGACGGACAGGCTGATCAACCAAGTCAGTAAGAGATCTATCCCAGAACAAGAAACTTACATCAAGCGAAACGTAGATGTGTGGGACACGAGGGGGCATAATTCTTGGAATCTCAGAAACGGGTGCGACTTTCATGCTCGTACCAATGACCAGCACAAGGTCCACTTTCTCAAGGTCGTGTTGGGTGATACGCTCGAAGAATTGATTGGGCAGAGCCTCGCCAAAGAATGTAATGTCAGGCTTGACTCATCAGTATACCAAGTCGAAGCAGCTTGCAGGTGGAGCAGTGCTAGCCTACCTTCATGACTCCGGGTTCAGGAATATCATACCGGCCGTCATCGTCATCGTCATCATCCATACCTTTCTTGCGTCGCTTGCCATCATTGGAGCTCCGCTTGCGTTTGAGGCCTGGTCTCTCATTCTTGATACGCTCGATGCATAGCTTACATTTGGCAACCTGTTTTGCCTTTACGTCTGCAAAGATCTCGACACCGGGAACTTTGTTACTACACTTGCGACAGGTCGCCGTGGCCCACGAGCCATGACATTGGATGACCTTCTCGGAAGAAATTTCAGCATTGCTCTCAAGGTTGTCGATATTCTGCGTGTAGTTTGTCAAAAGCTTGCCCTTCTGTTCCAGTAAATGGATGAATTCGTGGGTCGGCGTCCATGTCTTCAAGTCTGGAACGATTTCTCCCGCAAGCTCATAAAAGGTTCTGCAGGAGAGTCAGTCTACGAGCGTGCTGGACGAAAATTGGGCTGTGTAAACAGTAAACACTCGCCTTGGGTTTTCGTCGAAGGTGTGGATATCGAAGACCTCTTCTGGGTCTTGATAGCCCATTTCTAGTAGCTTGGAATAGAATCCCGTCGATTTCGATCTGAAATCAGGAATACCAAGGCTAGTTGAGATGCCCGCTCCTGTAATCACAATGATGTTTTGCGATTTATTTAGCAGGGCTGCAGCGTCATCGATTGTGTTGAATTGAGGTAGCTTCTGCCGCTTGCTGAGTTCTTCGGTGATCAATCTGCCCAGTAGAGGGTACAGTTCCTCGTCTGATGCATCGAGAAATGGGGTCATGTTTATTCCGAACGCGGTGCAGAGCTTTTTCACAGTAATATTTCCAGAAGTGACTGTTTCGAGTATGAATCGTTCCGCGCCAGCTTCATGGAGCCTCTTTCGGTAAGCAACTGCTTCTTCAGGCCCACAACAATTAGGCCCTGCGTTGGGAGTCAGTGGGATGCAGCGACCACCATGGGCTTCCGGTGTTTAGGTATGACACATACCAGAAACGAGCTGCATCTCGGGCCCATTCTCGAGCAGTTCGTTGAAGACAGACTCATTATCCCAGTCTTCTTCACTAGAGCCGCCGGCCACTTCCTTACCTTTGGGCTCAAAATGTGCTCCACGCTTTGCCTGCTCCTTCTCGACGCGTCCTGGGCTTGGCTCCTCATCGTCCGACGAAAGATCAATGACATTGCAAGACGTTCTTCCCAGCTTTGGTTGACGATGTATATTAGCCAGCGCCATCCTTTGGTCAACAAACACGCGGAACGACTAGATGTGTACAGGTTATTTACGAGATGTTTGAAATGGAAAGTCAGCGCATGTCCGTATTGAGTAGATCGGGACAGTTCGTGTGCCGATCGACCAATCAGATGACCTCATTTTCGAAGAGCCCTACGAGCACGTGGAAAGGTAGTCTCTTTCACACCAAGTGCCTCTCCTCTTACAGCATCATCATTTTGACGGTCCTAGCGGAGCTCGGTGTTGAGTGCTTCAATATTGAGTTGAGAAATTGAAGCTTGCAGGCCTTTGGTCTGTGGCATATGCTCTTGCCGCTATGATTTAAGGAAGCTCTGCTAATTGGTTCTGTAGCACAAGCTAGCGAATTGGGGATGTTTGGGAGGCTATTCCCGGAAATTACTAAGGTGCGCTGGACGCAACATCTGCAGCGCAGGCGCCAAACCCCCTGGGCGCCGAACATTAATGGACCAACAAATATGCACCCGCATCGACCAAGCTCAGTCTGTATTGGAAACGGAGTAGAGCATGGTCGAATTCATCGTGTGGCGGAGCACCACGGATGAGAAGGCATTGCATGTGGGCGAAGTTATTTACGAATGCATATTCAGTCACCTTCCTCGGGGTTGCCCTGCAGTTCTCTCAAAAGCTGCGTAAGTCAATGAGGCTAATCGGTTTATGCGATGCCTGGAAGCCAGTAATCATTGGCTGGACGATGACCAGGAGTAAGCTTCGCCATCGTTCGCCACATCCGGATGCGCGGCTCCCCTGCAACACTTTTCCTAATGCTTCAGCCTGTATCGCGCTAGGGAGCTTCTGGCCGCGACTGGGCACGGGCTAGCTGGGATGAACGGGCTGAAGGGTGGAGGCTAGTCGCCGTCTTTCTCCTACCTTATTCATTGAAAAAGCCTCTTCTCCGACCCAGTGGCCGTTCTCTGCTCAGCCAAAAGATCCCAAAGCTGTTCTTGTCATTTGCAGTCTTGATTAGCTTGTGTTTCATTGAGACATTCCTCACATTCGTTCAACTGACCATTTCAAACTACTTGTAATCATGCAATTCAAGAACATCGCCGTATTGGCTTTTGCTGCCTCCGCTGTCGCGTCCCCTGAACTCGACGAAAGACAGGCGACGTCGTCGGGTGTGAACACGTACGTAGAACTTTCTGGCGTGCATTGCAGAAATCCACTCATCTGACGCCCTTCTTAGAGCATCCATCTACCGGGTCCTCCAGACTGCGTTACCTCCATCGATCATCTCCCTTGCGCTCACCAACTCGGCCGCGGCGTCGTCTGCGATTGCGTCCGAGTTCGCCGGAGGACAAACTCCATCATGGTTCAGTGCCCTGCCAAGCGACATCCAAACCTATCTCGTCCCAGCTGCGACTACCAGTGCCCCTGCGATCACCTCTGCTGCCTCCGCTGCTAGCTCCATCATCGCCTCTGCCAACTCTTCTTTGAGCGCAGTGGTCAGCAACTTGACCGCCAGTGCCGCAAACTCCACAGCTACCTCGGCTGCTGGAAACAGCAGCTCCTTGCTCACCACCACATCAAGCTCTGGATCGTCAAGCACTCTGGGTGGTTCGACTGGTTCTCTGGGCTCGGGGGGTGCGAGCAGCACCGGTGCCAGCTCCTCTTCGTCTTCTGCTGGCGCAGCCCTACCCACGGCCATTATTGGTGGTGGTCTCGCTGGCGCTCTCGGACTTCTTGGAGTGCTCGCTTTGTAGATCGTTCCAGCTTTGTTTTCCGAATATTTGATGAAAAAGTGTTCTGTTTCTACCAGGGGACTGTGAAAGCCCAAAGTCCTCTGGGGCGGCATATGGTGTCTGCACTTTGTAAAATCTTAATCTGATCTTGTAATAATGGCTGACGGAAAGGATTGGAGACGAAATTGCAAAGATTTCTTGGGTATCAGAGATTGAATGATCGTGCAAAATCTGTTCAGACCAACCAACCGCCGCGACAAGTAGATAATATTTACTCATACATCTACTTGGTGCTACAGACAACAGTTCTTCGACGCCCAAGCTTACTTTATTAATCGTGTGCTCGATAAATAGCCGTCTTACTCGCTTCGGCGGGAGGATTGAGTAAGATGGGTAGATCCGTTGTACAACTGGGGCTTGAGATGATGCTCAGCTGGGTCGGTTTCTTCATTGGTGACATCATTGCTTTGATTGCTATTACTGTCTGCATCTTACAATCGAATTAGTGAGGGGAGGTATCTTGTATTGGAAGGTCCTTGATTTCATTGGAGGACTGACTCGTAGTTTTGTGCACCCGTGATTTCGCGAAGATGTTTAGCGACCTGACCGGAGTTTCGCACTCAGAACAACATCCCGTCTACGTCACTAAAGTGCTAACTTTTGATTGCGAATCTTAAGCCATGACGCCAGTGATTGAGCAGCGGGTCGCCATTCCGGCTTATCCTGGGCAGTATCTTCTTCTCTTCGTTCTTTCAATCAACTGAAATGCCAACGCGTGTGTTTGAAGTTATGGCATCTTCTGCTGTCTGGTTTAGACATTTGGCACGACGAACCACGTCACAGCGATCTTCACAACGGCGGTCACTTCGGTGGGCTTCAAGCTATGCCGGAACAACATTGAAGCTGAACACTGGCCAAGGGATACCTGCACTCGGTTTCGGGACATGGCAGGATAAGGAAGCACAGGAGCATGCGGTTTCCACGGCGCTGAAACATGGCTACAGGCACATAGACACCGCTAGAATGTAGGTTTCTAATAGATTCACACGGCATGCTTGCTCAGGTACGAGATGGTAACATATTGCACTGCAGATACGGCACAGAGCCGGCAGTTGGACGGGCGATCAAGAATTCTGGAATCCCACGAGACGAGCTATTTATTACGACCAAGCTATGGAATAACAGTCATCACCCAAATGATGTCGCGAAAGCTTTGAGCGCATCGCTTGAAGATCTTAGCGTTGACTATGTTGATCTTTATCTCATGCATTGGCCCAGCCCGTTCGCGCGCGGCGACGAATTGAGACCAAGGGACAAAAATGGCAAAACTATTCCAGGAGATACTGACTATGTTGACACTTACAAGGCGATGGAAAAGTGTTTAGCATCTGGAAAAGTGAAGGCAATTGGTGTTTCCAACTTCAGCAAAAGCGAGTTGGAAAGGTTGCTGAGGGAAACGACTACGGTAATCCGAAATACCTGTAATAAAAGAAACAACCTGTTCTGACGCACTTCGCAGGTACCAGCAGCACATCAGATCGAGCTCCACCCATACCTTCAACAGCATTCCTTCGCCGATTGGCACAAAAGCAAAGGAATTCACATAACCCAATACAGTCCATTTGGCAATCAGAATGAGATATACAGTTCTGGCCAAGGAATGAATAAGCTGATGGACGATGCTGTTCTGGTCGAGATAGGTCAGGGACATGGGAAGAGCGGCGCACAAGTTGCATTGGCATGGGGTATCGCCAAGGGTCACTCAGTGATTCCCAAGAGTAAAACGGAGTCGCGCATCAGGGCCAATTTGGAGGGCGATTTCGAGCTTAGTTCAAAGGAGGTGAAAAGGATTGACGAGCTGGATAGAAAATTGCGCTTCAACGATCCATCTAAAGGTTTTGGCTGGAACTTTTATTCAGACTTAGACGGTAAAAAATCAGAAAATGTAGTCTAGTACGCAGACAATGTTCAATCATGACTGTCCTGCTGTCTCGCAGGCCGATTCTGTGTAGCCTGATAGCTTTCGTGCAGAAATGTCAAGCTTTCTGACCATCGCACAAACTTTCACCCGAGCCCATGCTTCTTGAGCACCTGTTAGAAGCGCTACATTCATATTTTTTCGCATTCTGAACCGCGATAACGGGCCTTACGGATTCCGAGACTATCGCAGAAGACTTTGAGAACGACTACGGGTTTTGAGTACGTGTTTCGCTTCCAAATTTGCATATAGCACGCAATTTTCAGGATGACTACTTTACCACGAACAATCCAAATCCGAAAGCGTCATGCAGGAAACCAATTGTCTCTAGAATTACTCTGACCAGCGCATATTTGACATTTCAATATTGGATCGAGATTAGGTCAATTCCGAGAGCTAACTGGTTCATGTCTTAGAGTCTTACGTCCGATTGTTCGCCGCCGGTCCAGCATGACTTTATCCTTTTTGACCGAATCTACATTTTCCCCATGGCTTTGAGCAGCATGATCAGGAACACAACAAGGGGCAATACAGACAACAGATTTCAGAGGTGGTCGTGAGGAATATTTAACTATTCATCAGTGTTTCAACAAAGGTAATACGATTCATTCCTTGTTGTTTGAATTCGACTCCGTGATGATCAAGCGACATCGGAAAGGCATTCCTCGAACAGAATCAATCTTGTTGAATTGTCTAATTAGTTTCAGCCTTGTCTGATCTTTCTCCAGTTTATCGGCTGTCTTATTGAATCATTATTTTATCTATGGCTAATCTCCTTTGCTCATTAGGTAATATTTCTAAACCCCCGTCCCAAGATATCGTTTATTTGTATGAAGAATATTTGAACGTACGGGCGGACAGAATAAGCCTCGCAATCAGGGTCCATTCAAAGCAGAACGTACAACTCTGCGGGCTGTGGAGCGTGGGGAGGCATGTTGAGAATACGTCAGCTGAGCCGAAAGATTATTGTTTTACAAAATCTTGTTTGGCAGTAGACAACAGACAGCTGACGACAAGGCTCAGGTATACTCATCTCTCTCTCGGTCGCTATCTATCCTTTGCGTGCCATCGTCCCATGATGATTCTTATTCACACTGTTTGAACGGTTTGCCTTGTAACGAGGGCAAGTCCGGAGATGATGTATTAACACTGAAAATTCTGATTTAATGAGGTGCGTCGACGCTGCTTGTTGCTGTATGCACATCCTGCTGATGTGTAACCTTAGCCTGATTACGGATGGTTCTACTTTCCTATACATATCAATCATCTCGTAACACGTCAAGGTCATGATCACACTAACAAGAATGATGGCTCGCAGACTTACGAAATTGATCGACAAACTTACTTGTTGCATATTGGACTTGATCCCTGTGGACATGGCAGGCCGCCCGACCTCCGGATGCATCCATTAATTCCATGTTTGCTATTGTATCTGTAACGTACCCGAAGTCGCCGAACCGATCATCTCTCACCCTTGTCTACCAGATATTGAAGTCGTATGGGTATGATTCTTCTGAGATGAACCAACAGATGCGGTGTCCAGCGACCGTCACAATGACGGCAAATGGGATCTCTGGTAAGCTCCGAAGCCACTGCTGTTTCACGATTTTATATGATGAATTCCGATTCGCTGTGTTCTTTCCTAATTTCTTCTGAGGAAAATACATCACCTTGGAGAACTGACCTAGCCCCCGTTCAAACCATAACTTTCCATTCAGGCACGTTCAAAGTAAGGCTAATAATCTTCAGGTCACCTAAGCAGCAATTGCTTACTCTACTCTGGCATTGTTCTAAACTAACCCAAAATCTCAGGGAGCTATCACATCAATATAACGGGTTTGAATGCTGTGCAAAACTGCCGTTGGTCCTTTACAAGGCTCGTGCTCCTCGGTAGACCCATTTGTGGCTAGAAGTCTTGGTAAAGATCGATTTGCTATGACGTAGGCATGGGGCGAAGCCATCCGCTTCAAGCCGACATAATGAAGAAACACGCAGGGCAATGATCATGTGGTTTATGAGGAAAAATAGTGAAACGCGTCTTTGCTGTCCTAAGGATGCTC
This sequence comes from Bathelium albidoporum, assembly GCA_021031095.1. Classification (NCBI taxonomy): domain Eukaryota; kingdom Fungi; phylum Ascomycota; class Dothideomycetes; order Trypetheliales; family Trypetheliaceae; genus Bathelium; species Bathelium albidoporum. Next base: position 168,706 of record JAGFVP010000010.1, read on the forward strand.
TACGAGCTAAAGCATTCATCTGGGCCATTGCGATTCCGTGATTATCTTAATCTATTAACCCAAAACTTTGTATTGAGCCTTAATTATTATCTTGATATAATGTTGAGCTTGAGCCACCCTCCTGGCTCACATCTGATAGGAACTGCGGGACAAGGCCAGACTGACCATTGCCAGTACGTACCATTATGAAGAGCGCAAGGATCGGGAGGATTCGAGCACCTAACATCAATGGGCTGCCCACTGACACGTGCCCAAGATTAGAATAGAAGAAACGGAGCTGGCCGCACGGATGCACTACGGCCCGTCCGATAATCGGGATCGCACGAGGGAAGTGTTTATCAGCAACGAAACCTGTTTGCAGTGTAGTGCGGCTACACCTACTGAAACCACGTAACCCAGCTGGGGTTGGTGAGGAAAAAAAAGTCATGAGTAAGAGACGAAGAGGACGGAGAAATTTCTCGGTCTGATGCTGGGGAAAGAGAGGTGACGTAGAATCAGAAAAAGTGGGCGGCTCGATCACGAAATCGTTCCAGAATTCAGGCCGAGACTGCATGACGACAGCACTGAAGCCACCTGTCCATATGTTGCTGTCGGTGAGCATTAGGCTTGATCCGAGGCGGCATTGAGTGAGATCTTGGGTCGAAAGGGTTCTGCTCCCGATGTGCCGAGATGTTTTCAACCGTCGCAGGCGTGGGAGTGGCCATCCTGGGCGGCATTCACAACGCGCGATCAGCTTCGCATCTTCTGATCGACCCTCACAGCTTCACATCCAGGGGAGGGAAGCACCGCCGGGCTGGAACACGACGACGCGGAAGCGGGCGAATCGTTGCCCGCGTAAGCCTAGCCAGCCAGTTAAAGTTGCGATAGTCAGGAACAAAAGCCGGCAGACGCAGGGGGCAAAACAGGGCAGCTCGTTGCTCCTGGGTTCCGAGGCACGACTAGCTCGTCCGCCACTCCAACGCCGCTCCAGGGGCATTCTCCCCCCTTCCCATGTCACGCCGGTGCAAGCTTCGGCAGAAATCGCTGGGCAACCTGCTCGCTCCGAAAAGGGGTAACCCCAGTGTTCGACCGATTTGCCCAAGATGTCCGCAACAGGCCAAGGGCTCTGGCAACTTCCGATGGCAAGCAATAGATGGCAAGAGCTCCCGCTTTGTGAAGGTGGAAGACACCTAGCCTAATATCTCCCGTACGCTCACCGATGAATGTGACAAAATAGGACCAACATAGGTAAGGTGCAGAAAGGCAGCGTCACGGAAAGAAAAGATGGTGAAGCAAGAGGTTTGGGAGCACCAGCACCACCAACGCGACAAAACAAAATCCGATGTGAAACTGATTCGCGGCGACGCTGGCGCTATGACGCGGGGGCGGGCTTGGTAAGAGTGACAGTCACCCATGTCAGGCATGACAAGCTAGGGTGGCCAATAATCTGGATAATAGCTAAGCATAATTTCCGCACCCAGTAACGCAGGTAGTAGGTGGTATTAGCAGAGATGAGCAGAGGGCACGTTCGGAAGAGGCAGTGGTGGCACACGGCGGGAGCCCGGATGGCGGTTGTCTTGCTCACACACACAGCTCGATCACAGCAACAGCAACTATCAGGCTGCGCTGACGAGCTGTTCGCTTGCCAACAGCGACCGCAGGGTGCTGCGCAGCGACGGCCATAATAAGCGCACAAAGTACCTTCGCTAGCTGTCGCTCGACCCCAGACGCGAACCAACGACGCGACGTGCAGCGCGCAATCGGGGGCTGCCACGCGCATTGCCAGCTTCCAACTAACGCCCTGTCACCGTGCCTGGCCCATATAGGAGCTGCAGCGGGCCCGTTTTTCCTCGTCTTCTCCGCCACCGCCGGTGCACGCGCAAGAACTGCCTTGGACAGCTTTCCCCAGACTGCGAGGTCCCACTCTGCCTGCGTGTGCACAGCCAGCTGCCCTTAATATCCCTCACGCCCGCGCCGGCTGTCGGTTCGCTAGCCCGCGCTGTGGCCAGCCTCGGTCGTCTCTTCTCGTCTCAGCCTTGGACCGGTCCGAATCTTCCACCACCGCCGTCGTCGCGGTCAAGCTGGCGCCTCTGTGCTGGCATCCAGCAAGCTTGCCCTCCCCAGCAACCACCTGCGCACGACTCACCTAGGGGAGCGCGCATCCCTTCCAGAGCGCGGCGCCGAGCTTCTACCTCCATCAAGCCCCCTTCATTACTATTCATTGCTTGTGTCCCAACCGCCACGTACTCTTCTTCCACTCTCCAGCCCTCTCCGCGGTCCGGGTCGCAGGCATCCCCCCGTAGCTCGACTCGACCTAAAACAAGTCCGAGATAGGAAGGGAACTACTCCTGCTCAGTGCTGTCTTACTTTCCAAAGCCTGAACGCAACCGGAAGGAAGCCAGCTCGCACCTAGTGCATTATTATTATCCCTTTCCTCCACGGAGCCCTTATTACGCCTTCTACGACTGCCGACAACCTTGTTCTACCGACGTCGTCATTTTCGGTACGGTTTCAGAAAGTGCACTTTGCCTGCCTTCGACTGGCGCTCTCCAATTGGAAAGGTCCCAAAGAAAGGGTGACCTTCGATCCTTCTTAATCACATCTGGCTGGCTCGAGCGGCGTGATCCCTCTTCACTCAAGCCACGCGCCACGCCAACGACTCACTTCTCCTCGCTGATCGATCTGCCCAAGTGGGACCCTCTGGACGGCATCCTCCAATACCAAGGTCCCGGCGCTCTCCAAAAGTGTCCACTCTTTTGCGACACCCTTTTCCTTGATTGTCTACTACACTCTTTTTATCCCGTCAACTACATCACTCGTTGAACCCTGAAATCTATCCATCAACTCCACCCTCACCGCCATCCGACCACAGATCCTACCGATCGCAAGTCGGATCCCGCCCCTTTCCCCTTCGGCTGTCCGTATTGTTCTGTTATTCACTCATTATCTCGCCCATCCATGAACACTCCATCCGCCAATCACTTGTGACGCTTCCTAGCGCTCACCAAACCAAAGTTAGTATTAACCTTCTAATCAATTCGATAAACCGCGTTGTTGCTTACAATACAGCAGAAGAAAAAAGCACATATCCGTCCCGTGTTATCGTGACGTGAGAGCACTTTTGTGCAGTGTGCAGTTTACCTTGTACACATCGCCTAATCATCATGACGGTTGGGCACGATATGTCCTACCGGAGCTGGTCTCACGGTACCCACGGTGCCGTATGTCTTGAGGACAAATACGAAGTCCTCAAAGATATCGGAGATGGCAGCTTCGGTAGTGTTGCGCTCGCACGCGTCCGAAGTGCCGGTGCTCATATTGCGCGTAGAGGGACTTTGGTCAGTACTCTCACTGAACACCGTATCGTGACATTCTAATACTGTTTAGGTCGCGGTGAAAACGATGAAAAAGCAATTTGAAACTTTTGCACATTGTTTAGAACTTCGAGAAGTCATCTTCATGAGAGCGCTGCCTGCTCATGCGCATCTGGTTCCGGCTTTGGACATCTTCCTGGATCCCATAACTAGAAAGCTTCACATCGCAATGGAGTACATGGACGGAAACCTCTATCAGTTGATGAAGGCCAGAGAACACAAAAGACTTGACCCAAGTAGCGTGAAGAGCATTCTCTATCAGATTCTCGCTGGACTTGAGCATATTCACGAACACAACTTTTTCCATCGCGACATCAAGCCCGAAAATATCCTCGTCTCGACGTCTGCGCCTCAGGAAAATAATGCTTTCAAGAGATATTCATCCTTGGTTACTCCCCCGTCAACTCCGCCGGCTTACACCATCAAGATTGCCGACTTCGGTCTCGCTCGAGAGACACATTCGAAGATGCCGTTTACTACGTATGTCTCAACGCGGTGGTATCGGGCTCCCGAGGTTTTGTTGCGTGCTGGTGAATATTCAGCACCAGTTGACATTTGGGCAATCGGTGCGATGGCGGTCGAAATAGCAACGCTCAAGCCACTATTCCCTGGAGGAAATGAGGTTGATCAAGTCTGGAGAGTCTGCGAAATCATGGGTAGCCCGGGATCGTGGGTCAATAAGCACGGTGCGAGAGTAGGCGGTGGAGAATGGAAAGATGGCATTAAGTTAGCTCAAAAGTTGGGCTTCTCTTTCCCAAAGGTACGTACCTGACCTTGCTTCTCGTCCTTGGCACGTGACTTGTATTGATGGCACTATGAACAGATGGCTCCTCACTCTATGGAAACAATCCTGCAACCCCCAGAGTGGCCTGCCAGCCTCGCAAGTTTCGTTACCTGGTGTCTCATGTGGGATCCCAAAGCCCGACCAACCTCCACGCAGGCAATGAGGCACGAATACTTTACGGATGCGTACGATCCTCTTCGGCCAAAATCAAACTCCTCTTCACGGTTGCTCGGTCGTAAGCACTCCATAATCGAGGCCAAGGAAGGATCAGAGTCGCAACTTTCATCGAAGAGTTCTTGGTTTAGGCGGTCCTTGGTTGCAAGAGAGAGTGCTCCGGCAGTGCCACAGCATGTCAATCACCAACCTTTGTCCCCGGAAGCGTCGCCTGTTCCTCAGATTAGCATCCAAAATACCAATCAGCCGATACAAGCTAAACCACCTCGGCCAAATGCTCAGAAACGATCAACATGGTCCAACGGTATGCATAATAATGGCGCGCCGATTCCCATCCTTCCCTCTATCAAGCCTGTGTCACCTCTTTCAGATGCAGTGACAGCGCAAGCTGATTCAAGGCCGCCCGCCCGGGATGAGAACCCAGCAAAGAAAATCGGTCGACAGCTTTCAAATGCTTCACACGGTAACCACTACGCAGATATGCATCGGCAAGAGGCCGAAAGAGCGCTTAATGGTCAGAGTGGGCTTGCGTCTCCTCCAAATGGGCAAAAGGAAAGCTTCTTTTCTCATCTTCGAAAACGAGCCAGAAGGTTTTCTGGTCGGAACCAAGCACCGATGTCACCCAACGCAGACGATATCGAGGCGAATGCTGGCTGCGCTCCCTGGGGGAGCAGTAATCGTAGCTCAATGGTGATTGACCCTCCAGCAGCCCCGAATGCACCCTCAATCGATTCTGATTCGTCCGGTCTGGATCTCGATAAGGCTCTACAGAATGTGAGATACAGTCTGGATGCTGCTGCAAATGTTCAAAACAGCAATCACTCCTCCAAAACGCCTAGCCGGGTTGCTAGTAACCCTGTGCTCAAGAGACATCATTCTTTGCCACACGGCTCAGAAGCGCGCAACCCCGAACCTGTTGGTGGATTGGGTCAAGGCCCGATCTCAAGTCGGACACGACGGGCATTGCAGCGGAGTACACAGCCTGTCCATCGCTATGAGACGCCGGACGAAGAGGACGAACTCTTAGACGAAGCCCTCGCGTCTGCTCATAAGGCGGCGAAAAGGTTGGATCGACAATCGAACCCGGTCACCTATGCCACGAATACTAGTGCCAGCCGTCCGCCCATCAACCAGGCGAGCACTGACCCCGGCTATCCAGTGCCATACCTCACGCCCTCGCCATCCGCAAACAAGAATGGCATCAATTTCGGCCTCGATCACACCATTACTCCCACCAAGCCGTTGGACATTCTCAAGACAAGGCCTAAAAACGAACAGCCAACGTCACAGTGGCCGACTCCGCCATACGAAGAGAATGACTGGGCCAGCGCTGCTTCCGCAAGTATTTTTGCGGCACAAACCGCCTGGCGATAAATTCCGCGCTTCCAATTCTTTTCTTCTGCTTCGCTGGCTCGACATCCTTCAAAATAATACTTTTTAATATCAGCCTTCGAGACGTGAGAGTGCAACGGGCCACATCAGACCTGAGAATCGGCACTTACCGACTCATGTTGCGGTGCCCACCGGCTTCCAATATGTACTACCATTTCTTTTGTTCACAAAACTCCTCTAGACGGCTTTGGTGTAGACTGGCAGATTGGCTTGAGATACTCCCTTCCGGGTTCTGACAGTTTCTTATTTGTTCGCTTCATACCCCCACAGCCTGATGTCATCTGTTCCAGGCTTCGTTGATTTCCCATGTTGGATCACTAGACTGCGATACTCCATTTGCTTTATCTATCTGGTTCAAAGAACCCTTTGTATTTATGGAGTGCATCTTCTCCCAAATTGGCTTGTACAGCTACAGCTTGATACTTATTTCCTTGCATCATTTCTCAGCTTCTGATCATCTACTCACTCGCTCTGTCTATCTATGGAGTTTTATTGCTCGGAAGTCTTATGTACAATCATACAATGCAGAGGGCTGCCTGAGCTCGACCGAATGGCTATCTGCCGTGTACCTAATTTTCTTTTTGCTTCTGTTCTTTGCGTCTCCGGGCAGTCGGAAATAGGAGATAGGAAGGTACGATACTCTGCGGTATCTATAGCCTTCGGCTGAGTGTTATATTAAGCAAATGAAAAATAGGCTTCACGGCCTGAGTTTCGTATCCCAAGTGAACCTTCTTAGCTTCCAATATTTCAAACTTCTACTCATTATGATGTCACATTAGTTACAGCTAGCTTTTCTTGCTCCATGTCTGGTTACTTCGGTGGCAGCAACTCACTCGTACGGATTAAAATATACAACCAATGCTTTATTTTGGGTCGACTAACAGCATCATTACTCAGCTCAATTTGCTCCGGGGCGTCGAGAGGCTCTTTCCTCTCCAATTTCCAGAATCGTTTCGGATCAAGAGAATTCAACTTTCGGCACGAGTCCCTCGCTGCGTCTGATCGGTTCGATCCGAGAAAACAAAACCGTTCCTGAGAATGCGAAACGGCGATCCAGCTTCCTCCGTCCACCACTACAGCCGCGAGGTGCAATGACAGCACAATCATGGGATCCAACGTATTTCTCGCATCTGGCACGGAATGGTCCCGCAGACTCGTCACAGTTCCATATGCATCGGAGCCCAACAGCACAGCATCCATGCCCAGGAACACATCCGCCGCTGGCACGCTCTCCGCGCACGCAATCGCATCCGACGTGCTCTTGTCCAGCACCAACGCAAACCGCGGCGCCGCCGCCGATCCCGCCGCCCCAACCAGTGACGCAAAATCCAGCAGATCCGCCACCTCCCACCGCATCATCCGCCTCACCTCCACCTCCGCTCCCTCGCCCCGCCACGCCGCCCCGCTCGACAACAGCCCCTCATCCTCGGGATACATCTCCGCCTCCTTGCGCCGGCCCAGCTCGACCGCGGCCTCGGCGAAGTCGACGTTGAGCACCTGGCCCGGCTGGGCAACGTGCGCGCGCAGGTGGAAGGCAAGCCAGGAGCTGCCGCAGCCGATGTGTAGGATCTGTGGATTGGGGTTGGGACAGGTTGCGAGGGTGCTGCGCAGGAGGGGGTCGAGTGTGGAGGCGGGGAGGAGCCAGTCGAAGGTGCTGGGGGAGGTGGTGAAGCGGGTGTTCCAATAGGATTTGGAGGAGAATTCGGGGGGCATTGTTCGTGGGAGGTGACGGGACTGAGTGGGTAAAGGGGAGAAGGATGGAGTTGAGCAGTATTAGGAAATACTCGTAAGAGCGTCAGAGCTTGCAGACGATGAGATAGCGAGATGAGGAAAACACGGCATGTAAAACCTATCGAGTCATCTGTAGACGGAGCCTACCTCGTCCCATAGCAAACATTGCACAGAGCGAATTGTGAGTGCGGAATGATGCACATGCTCGGCGACAAGCGGAGCTGATGGCTGCATCCTGTACGCTACGGCTAACCTTATAATCACCTACATCAGAGCAGACTTCTCTATCCTAAGAATGAGTGCGGCTGCCCGTCGTTTCGCTGCCGTTGTTGGTGTTGCTACTCTTTGCTTGCGACCTGGTGTGATTATGATGGTTGCTGGTCCACCAACGCGGCGGAGCGATGTTAAAGAACTATCCTACACTCGAACATCCCAGTAACGACTAAAGCCGAATTTCCCCTACTGCGGAAAGTCTGTAATTAGTCTCTAAAGTCGCCTCAGGTCAATAGGAGACGCAACTACGATCCGACGTTCGTGATATCAGACTGGAGCTGCCGAAAATGCAAACATAAACAATCTCTCGCATCAAATTAGCAGTTCCCTATCGTATCGAACGAAAACAAGACGATCCCAATGCCAGCCGCCGCCGTTCAGCAGCTCCTCCTCTCTCCCGCCGAGCTCTCCTACCTTCACTCCTCCCTCTTCCTCCAACCGCCCATCCGTCCAGACGGCCGCACCCCAACCCAGTTCCGTCCTCTCGTCGCCGAGTCCGATATCCTACCCAATACCAATGGCAGCGCTCGCATTTGCTTCGCCGATGGGACTGAGGCTATCGTCGGTGTGAAGGCCGAGATGGAGAAGAGCGCATGGCGACCAGGCTTCGAAGTCGGCGGAGCTGGGTCGCTCGTGGAAGAAGGGGACGAGGAGGATGGAGAAGACGGGGATGGGGATGAGGGTGTTGGTGGTAGCAGCGGCGAGATGCAGAAGAGAAGGCAGGGAGCAGGACAAAATTCGTGGGTGGAGATGAGCGTGGAGATTCCCGGATATAGGGACGACGACGCGATGCCTGTGTTTTTGGCGGCGATGCTGACGGAGGCACTGTTGGCGACGGGGACGTTGAAGGACCGGTTGTGGATCAATGAACGGTTTCACTGGAGATTGTATATCGATGTGAGCTACGTTCTTCACCAGCATCATACCCTTCCCCCTCTGTATTCAACTAATTTGAGCCCTCCTAGATCCTCCTCCTCTCTCCGCCCCTTTCCTACCCGCTCCCCCTCCTCTCTCTTACCACCCACCTCGCCCTCCTCTCAGCGCGCCTCCCCACCCTCGTCTCCTCCCCCGCTGACGATCCCCTCTTCAACGACGATTGGGAAGCCGCCTCCTACCTCTACCCTCGCTCCTCCTCCCCATCCTCACTCAACAACGACACCCGCACCGATTACCCCTCCATCACCCTACTCGTCATGTCCGTCGGCGCCAGCGTCATCTTCGATCCCAGCCGCGACGAGCTCGCCGTCGCCGACTCCGTGCTCGCCATCTCTGTCGGCCGCGATACCGGTACCTCTGCCGGCGGCGCACAACCTGTACGCCTCCTCGCAATCCGCAGCGTCGATCCGCCGTCGCGGCTGACGCCACCGGGCGTGCCGGATCGGATGAATGCGGCGACGGGGGGCAGTGCGCCGGTGGGGAGTCGGGAGGCGTTGGCGATGCGGGAGGGGATGGAAGGGGAAGAAGGGGGGAGTGGGGTTTGGAGGCCGCCGCGGGGCGGAGTGAAGCGGGATGTCTTGGCGCGGATGATCAAGATGGTGGTGGAGAGGGGGGGCGTGGCGGAGGAGGTTTTTGATGCGCTGGAGAAGGTGGAAAAGTGACAGTGGAGAGGGGCGCTGTTTCAGGAAGATTATGATGACGGGCTATTTGTGGAGATGCTCAATGTGGGTGGTGCTACCCTGAAATGAGCACGAAGCGTTGGGATCTGTTCAGGCCGAAGTAGGAAAGAGCCGCGTGGATCGGGCTCTCTGAAATGGTCTGTTCCTCTGTCACTATTCCTTGCTTTTCAAGGAGCAACCTCTATACCACATCTTGACCATGATATTGGGCTAGAATTGCCAGATCTTGATCACGCGGCTCCAGGTATAACATTGGCAATATCTGAGTATTGAAAGGAGCAAATAACAAATCAGATTATCAGGTACCTTTGATGCATGCACTCATGCTGCATTATACAGATCAAGCCTACTCTACAGATCAACGCCTCGCGCATCGTGCTTAAGCTTGATGATCCTACACAGCCGCTGTCCGGTATGACTTGGTTGCTAAATTCTCTTCAACCATCTCTCTGGCCACCCTGATGTTCCTCGTCGGATTGAAAGCGTTGCCACGGCATAGATCGTCGACCACAGCCAGCAGCACGACGAACAAGATCACCGGTCCTAAATATGGAAATGAAGAAGCTTCGATCGGCTCAAAGAAGGGCAAGGCTTGGCATATGACGATGAAGAAGCAACACGGAGCGGCGATGCAGTTAGCCAAGAGTCCCCATTTGCCCATCGACCACTTTCCACGACGGACTGCATCACCAAGGCTGATCCTGGAAACGAGGCGAGTGGTAATAACGAGCCCGTAGGATAGGACCAGGAAGCCCGTTGAGAATGTGAAGAGTGTCACAATGGCAACGGACGAGCCGACGTTGATGAGGAGCATGGCAACGCATAAGCAGCTTACGAAAATAAGTGGACCATAGGCGCTTCGAAGCTGTTCGACGTGTAAGTGGAAATTCTAAAGTGAAAATCACAGGCAATGGTGTTGCTGAGCTTACGCGCAAGGTCCGACACCACCACTCCGGCATTCCACCCTGCTGTGCAAATTGTAGAGTCAATCGGCTCGCCGTTAGCAGTATTCCGCAATATGCCGGGAATACTTGGAGAGTTATCAAGCAGGTAACACAAGCCACGAGTGGCGTATTGTGTGTCAGGTCAAACAGGACCTTAGTGATAGGATATGGGCTCGAGAGCACTTCCTGCGTCAGCGGACCCATGAAGAGCGGTATGACCACAGCCAGGGGTACAACAAGCAGGGCTCCGATCTGAGTCGTGTTGAAGATGGTTTTGGGGACTTTGACCTCGGGATTCGTCACTTCGGCCGCCACATGGACGATTCCGTCAACGCCGCAATACATCACGTACAGGAGCGAGATTCCTTGGCAGAAAGCCAGACCGCTGTTGCCCCAGGCAGTACCGGCCCCATCAAGAGTTCCAGAAAAGAACGCGTCGTGAGCAGAGTTGCGCTCGCCTTTGACCGGGAAGACCACGAGGAGGAGGATGGTGATTGCAACAACCAGAAAGAACCCCGACATCTCCAAGGGTCGAAGAACGATTCTCAACCATCTGTTGAGTATACTCAAAAAAGCGAGGAAGATGATAGCAGAGCCAATGAGGACTTCGAAAGCGCCAATGTGTGGCTGGGTCCAATTGGCCACACTGGGATGGTAGATCTCGACCAGTTCCATTATGGAGCTGGTCATGACGGTTGGAACAAGCGCGGCGCTGAGCATCCATGCAAACCAAGTAATGTAGGCTTGGATATGGCTCAGCATTAAACGACTCCTCTTACTCAACCATGTCGGCGCGTTCGTGTGCGTCCAAATGTATTGGCCACCAGCATAAGGTTCACTAACGCCCAATAAGCTACACGGCGTACGCGATGGACAGCCTTCCCTCACATGGAAGCCATCTCGGCCAGGCTGCCAGCCACACACGTTGCGACGATCCACCCGGCAATTGGGCCCCAGAAGAGCACTCTAGGACCGCCAGTCAAAAGCGCAGGACCCAAAGAAGTGGTGAGAGCAGTTGGTGTACTTTGCAGGTTGACGAGCAAAGACACTCCATCATATGTCTTGATAAAGGCGTCGTATCTCTATCGACAGTAAGCGATGGTCTCATCGGTCATGTTAACCACTCGGTACATACACTCGGGGCAAACTCGGGAGCCTCCAGAGAGTTAGAGTCGGATGAAATTGCTGTCGCTTCAACTCCCTTCTCCATGGCCTTGGCATCCTCAGTTTCAATGCCACGGTCTTGGCTCAAACCGTCCATGATTGCAGGGTGCTTCAGGTGTCGCTCTGCAACCAATACCCACAGAAGGGGCATATATATACTGATACATGATTGCACGAAAGAGCCGCTACGAGAAAAACTTTGAGCGAAGTTATGACCAAGTGAGAGCTAAAATTGTAAAGCAAGTGGAAGGTAATACTCCAGCCAATTGCTTGACTTGGATCAATGAAAATCGGCCTGCGCGGAGAAGATCTAGCTGCATGCAAGGCATGAGAACAATATATTTTGCGTGCATCATTACCTTCATGCAGGGTGTCAGATAGAACAGAGAAGACCTGCGTCCTGATGAAGTATCGTCCAATGAAATGTATGCTTACCTATACCTGACTTAGGGGGGAACTAAATGGGAAGGGTCGACAACAGAAGAAATTGTCATACACGAGAAGTGTTATAGAACGATGGCTAAGTATCTTTCTGATTTGGAAAGGATAGTCAGTGCTTCGTGCTCTCTCTCTTTCAGTGAGCATAGTCTGCATACCAGCAAACGACACAGCGAATGACATACTGCGAACTCGCTGGGGCGGTGAATACGTATGTAGGTATGCAGCACTGACCATGCGAGCGGCAAATACTCTCGGCTGTGGTAAGATTCGAGTTGATCAACAAGTAATGAAACCTTGACCGGGTCCCAATCCTGGAAAATTTAGAAGAACGCAATACCACTGGGGTCGTCAGGGCTAAAGCTAAAGTAGGGTCTGGAGAATCCTTCACTCTTCCGGCACCATCCACAACCGGGAAGACACCGGCCCCAGAGTAGTTGATACCCGAGCAGGTGTGGGATTCCAAGCCTTCATACTAAAGTTAAGACGAACGTCCAGATAAGCGAAGTCTGCTAATCACTCGTGTGACCTCACTACCTTCTATCTCGCTATCGACACGCTGCGTGTTTATAGAATTTGAGATACATTGTAGAATACATAGAGTACCGAACTCAGATATTTGAACTCTGCAACACGCGACATGACGAGAAGTTAGCGAGCGTTGCAATGGGTAGCTAATTACCTTATACAAGATGAGAAACTACCAATCTCTCGGGCAGTCCCTTGCCAAGCCAAAAAACAAGATAAAGAAAGTGTGGGGTATCCATTCTTTGCCGTAAGTCGCCGCTCGACGTGTCTCATTACCGCCTCTGAGCGGCATCGCACTGCTCGATGAAACGACAAACACCCTCGAAGCCCTGATATTCTAGCGGACTATGCCTCGGCTCTGGTTCGTAAATTGCCTCACTCCCTAACTCACTACTCCGTACAGTATGGTAACCCGATGGAGACGAAGTGGCCCAAGGGTTTTCTGGCTCCGGCTCAAACTGCTCATAATCTGATTGTGTAGAAGTGTCGGAGTACAACTGAAAGTCTTCTGAGGAGGAGACCATGTGATGCCAATCGATATCTTGCTTCTGAGGGTGCTTCGTAACCAGCCGGGGCTTCTCTTCATAGAACGAACACTCAGATGCATTGTCGCTTGGTGCAAAAGGGAACAGCAACGCAATCTCAGTGCCCGTATAGCTGTCAAAATCCTCGTCTTGGACAATGATGCCCCGTTGAACACCCAACTCGTTACACAGGCTCTCTACTGTGCTGGCATCGCAACCGGGGAAGTGTACGCGTAGCGATGATGAACGGTACGTAATCGGTAGATCGCCAAGAGCGGACAGTCGCTTGAGATCATTGAGTACTGCCGCAAGGTCCTTCAAGGCACGAGAGAAGTCCACAGAGATGGTGTCAAGGAGACCGTCGGAGTTGAGAGTACTGGTGGCGACTTCAGGGGTAGAGTATGAGAAGCCAGCGACAGTGTTGAGAGGGGTAAGAGCGGTGATGGTTGGGTTGACATTGAAGTCGATGTAAGAGCCAGGAGTAGCCTTGGGAAGAGAACGCATTTTGCGGCTGGTCTCTTCTTGCAGGGACGTGACTGCCTTGTACCGCTTTTCTCCGGTGACAGGGCTAGACCCATTGTATTGTACCTTTTGACCGGAGAGGAAGAAGGCTCGGACAGCCTGCGATACGTTTTGAACGACATGCTGAGATTGAGCAGGGCCGTGCGAAAAGTATCGGGTACCTCCTATCCGGCCGGAGCCAATTGAGTAGCCTCCAGCTGTCCTTCCCAGGGTTCCACCAGTGAGGTTAGGTCGAAGTGTGGATGCGAAAGGAGCGCGGCCAGTAGATGTATTGACGTAGGAAGCAGTTCGAGACTTGGGAAAGGATGCCTTTTCGTATTTGACACCGGCGAGCCCGGATGACGTAGTAAAGCGACGGACGGCGGCATTGATTGCGCTGTGGGTGTGGTACCACCTTCCTTTGCTCTGACGTAGAAATGCCTTCGGGTGAATAGGATGACGAGCTTCGGCGCGGACGAAGACAGGCTGAAGCCTTGAATCTGGAAATTGGGATTGGGCGAAGCGGGTGGCCTTCTTGAACCCAAGCCTTACAGATGACCTGGTGAGTCATTTTCCAGCGTGGGATAGGAGATTGTGCATACCTAAGCAACTTGATGTTCTTAGCCATCAACTTGTGGAGATGGCCTGCCGAAGGCGCCATGATCAATTAGTTTCCTCCCAGAAGGAGTTGAGCGGAGTGAAGTTGAAAGAGTAAGAATGTTGAGCGCCGGTGATGTACCTGAGGCACGAGGAGGGCACCGCCACACTCATCGGGTATTTGCGGTTCAGTCAAAGACGATGCAACCCGAGATCCTTATGTAATCCGGTCTCCCAAAACGGAACGAAAACAGTTCATGCCCGATAACCAACTCCACTCATCTCTCTCCCGGCTCTGCGTAGGGAGTTAAAAGCAAATATCAGGTGCGGGCACCTTGGCGCCCAGCGACTTCTGGTAAATTAGTAAGCTGCTACAATATATAAAGACACGAGCATCGCCCTGTCTTAGTTTCATGCGTTCACTTTGATTATCAGTTGCATACTGCGTTTCAATACAATGGTTGCTATCTCTCAAATTCAAGCTTCCAATGCACTTATAGCATCAACTCTCCCATCCAACTTAGTTGCTGTCTTTGTTGGGGCCACTGCTGGCATCGGTGAAGCGACATTGAAAGAATTCGCGAGGTGCGCTGGTCATCCCCGAGTGTACTTTGTCGGACGCTCTGAAAGTGCGGGGAATCGGATTCTTGCTGAGTGCAAGGCATTGAACTCTAAAGGACATTTTGAGTTTATACAAGCCGATGTCAGTCTAATCCGGAATGTGGACAAGGTTTCCAACGATATCTTAGCAAAAGAGAGCACCATCAACCTTCTGTTCCTCAGTCAAGGTCAAGCAATCATGGACGGTAGTGGTTTGTCTCGAGCTGAAATCTATAGGACGAGAGCTGTGCGAGAAATGCTGACACTCAACAGAAACCTTGGAACATCTACCAGTCTTGTCGTCACTGAACTTTTATTCACGCATGCGCTTCATCCAGAATTTTCTCCCTCTACTCCAAAAGGCACCGGCTCTTCGCAGAGTTGTTTGCGTTGCCGGCGGTTCGAAGGAGGGCACTTTCGATACTGAGGATTTTTCTGCGCGCGCCGTTCCCCTGCTTGCTCTTCGTGGTCATCTCACGACACTGATCACTCTGGGCCTCGAAGCCGTGGCGAAGAGAGCACCAGAAGTTAGCCTTGTACACGATTACCCCGGTACTGTGATGACATCGCTTTTTGATCGAATGCCAGGCCCTCTAGGCTTTGCCATGAGGACACATCACAACCTACGTGGATGGTGGAACGGGGTTCCAATCCAAGAGGTAGGAGAACGACAGGTTTATTTGGCGACGAGCAGTCAATTTCCGCCTCCAAATGGCGAGGGTGCTGGCGTGCCGTTGCAAGGAATGGAAGCAGCCCAGGGGATAAGAGGCGAAGTCGGAAGCGGTGTATATTCCATTGATTGGGACTGCGAACGCGCAGGTGAATCGGTGCAAAAGCTTTTAGCTGAATACCTGACGCAAGGATTGGACGACAAGATCCTGAACCACACAGAATCAGAGTTTACACGAATCATGACTTCAAATGGCGGCGAATAATAACATGTCAGCTTTGGTTCATATTTCTTTTTCTCTTTTCCCGCTTTTGCTTTTGCCTTTCTTTGCACTCTGTTCTGGACGACGTACTAAGTCTCGGGTGCGAATTTTGGTGGTTTTGTGGAATGTTCGCGTTCCCGCCAACTACGTGTAAAGGGTTGCCTTGTTTTTTCTATTAGGTAAAGCGGAATGTACTTTCTTGTTTACCTGGAGAATCATCCCCCATACTGTCAGCCATTCCGCCTCTTCACTTGAGTTGTGAGTCTGTCTTAAATACTAAAATTTGTTATCTATGGTCATCATGAGAACCTTGGATTTCGTCTTCCTTGCGCTGTCATTCGGAGCGAGCTGTAAGGCTTTCCCGTTTGCAAGATGGTTCAGAAGACAAACTTTGATCGACATGAATGATGGTAGGATCGGAGTCACTATCACTCTTAAGCGAGATGCAAAGCTAACAGTCTTTCCCCAGTGGACATTCTAAACTATGCACTTACCCTTGAGCACCTTGGTTCGACTTGATCCAAAAAAGGCAGCCTTCGCCAAGCGCTAATGACCTTCTTCTAGAGGCCACATTTTACAGACAAGGCGTTGCAAATTTCAGCTCCTCCGACTTCACCAATGCGGGCTTCAATTCGTCCATCTACGAAAACATACAAAGAATAGCCTCCGATGAGACCACCCACGTCGACTTCATCGCTTCCGCTCTCGCTGGTAGATCCCCTCATACTTTCCCCATCCCCTCTCCGCAATCTCTCACCTAACCCTCCTCTCCCTTCCTCCAGCCGCCAACGCCCCCGCCGTCGCCGAATGCACCTACGCCTTCGGCGCCCCCTCCCCCGCCACCTTTCTCGCCACCGCCAGCATCCTCGAAGGCGTCGGCGTCAGTGCCTACCTCGGCGCCGCCGCACAGATCGCAAACCACGACTACCTCACCGCTGCCGGCGCCATCCTGACCGTCGAGGCGCGGCACAGCGCGTATCTGCGCAACACGCTTGGCGAAGCCGCCTTTGCGCAGCCGTTCGACGCGCCTCTGACGCCGGATGCGGTGTACACGCTGGCGCACGGATTCATCATCAACTGCCCAGCGAGCAACCCGCCGCTGAAGGTCAAGGCGTTTCCCGGGCTGGCGCTGGACACTGGGAGCGCGGAGCTCGAGCAGGCAGGGCATCCCGCGTCAGCGCCAAAAGCTGGAGGCGCGGGGCCTGTGGTAGGAGGCCAGACGGTGACGGTAGATACGGCGGGGTATAGTTTGGAACCGAAGAGCCCGGGCGCGGTGCTGTATGCGGCGTTTGTGAGCGTGGCGGGGCCAGTGTGGACAAATGTGACGGAGGTGGCGGGGAGTGGTGGGACGAAGTTTGAGGTGACAATTCCGCAAGGGGTGGAGGGCCAGAGCTATCTTGTGTTTACTGGGTGTCGCGATGCGGTTACGGACGATACCGTTGTTGCGGGGCCGGCTTTGGTTGAGGTAAGCAGCTGATGCCGCGCTGGCAACCTGGATTTTCGCTGATTTCGCGGAATAGATTTCTGGCTAGGACAGGACCGGTGTTTGGGCGCCATCGATGAGGTTGAGTGTTTTGGAGAGAACTATCGTTCTCCCTGATTACTATTATCTGGCAATTTGCTTCGTTGGTGTGATAATTTGGATCGCACGAGCTCTGGCTCGACAGTTTGAGAACAGTATTGTCGTGTAGCTTCCTTACGTTCAAGAGACTAAATATAATTGTGGCCGTTGATGTTCCAAAGACCGGAAGCTTGCTTTGTTCCTCTCGTTAATGGACCCATAAGCGCCTAAGGATATCCGTATGAGCCATTTGGATCCATGCTACTCTAGGAAACCATGGACCTGCATTGCTAATTACAAGCATACGTATCTATCGAGACGAAGCCATCGTACAGAAAGGTAGTCGGATGTTGTAGTGTATCTCAATAACAGAGATTAGATGAGCTGATTGCAAACACAGTAGTAGGATTTGTCAGAATGTGAGGTTCAATAACAGCTGTTTCAAGTCGCTCCGCCCGACAGTATTCATATCGATTCTCACAGCAGACAAAGAAAGGTGGATAGGGACGTGCTTACGGCCACATGCTGTTGAAGCTCTGTTGATATTGCTGTTGCTGCTGCCCTATACACACAGCAGCAAGCTTCCTAGCTTCTGATCCCTCAATCAATAGAGAGAAAAGGTCCTAGCAATTCAGTTCTTCTTCTAATACAGAGGCCCAGTTCAAAAGTTATGTCTCACGCGAAGACTTCGCGGGTGACACAGTTCAATCTCATATTTGTTAGAATTTTCGAGGTTATGACCCTGTTTCTACTCTGGGATGCAGAAAATGGACCAATTGCCAACTAATTAATTAATGGATATATTCTGCTGGGGCGGTCCCCGAATTAACACGTCAACCTTTAATGCGGGACAAAATTCTTGAAGTGAACCTCTGCAACTATAGACAGAAAAGAAGATCCGGATGATCGAACCGGTGTTGGGTTACTATATTCTGGAGGCTGAATATACAAGCGGGAGAATTCAATGGCTATTTCAAGTTACAATCAACACAGCCAGAGGAAGGCCCAGTCAGGAACCTTTGAGGGTGAGCGATCCAAGGGAGCAATCATCAGGTTAGTCTCTCGATGCTGTTCCGACTCTCAATGACATCTTTAATATTAGTGCTGGACAAAATGTGTTGAACATTGATACTAAATACAGACCTCGCTATGCTTCATGGATAACGATGTGTTGAGACATCAGTGTCGCATGATTGGTTGTTTGTTTCCACCTGATTTAATCATTTGGTTTCAGGCATTTTGTTTGAACTCTTGATTCAGAATACGGACCGAAGCAAGATGTCAGAAACGATTTCCAGCGACCAGATAAATTTGAATCGCGCTAATGTAAACCAGCTTTCCAATTTACTCGTTCATGTATGTCTTGCCCTTGGCGATCTCGGCCTCCAAGTCTTCATCCCAGATCCAAGCAAATCTGGTCTTCATATCTTCAATAAGGCCCTGCAGATCATCACCATACTTTTCAAGCTCCCAGAGCTCCCCGGCTTCCCGGGAAGTGGCAACAAGCTTCTGCGTTCTCGCACGCCTAATGGCATCGTAAGCTTTGAATGCGATTTCGATGCCGGTAGTGTCGGTGACTGTTCCGAGAAGTTCGCTCAGGATGTAAGCGTCTTCGGTAGCCATGGCAGCCCCCGAACCCTGGTGTGGTGTCGTAGCGTGAGCGGCATCTCCAGAGACGCTGACTTTGCCCTTATAGTAGATTGGCAGGGGATGATCGTACGTGTCGAAGAGCGCCCAAATGTCGGTGTTTTGCATGAGTCCCACAAGGTGTTGCACGGTGGGGCCAAAGTCCTTGAAGTCAGCAAGAAGATGCTCCCTGTTCGAGGGCACGACCCAGTTCGGATCGTCCCACGACTCCTTACTCGCAAAGGCAACAACTTTGAGAAAATCAGTTAATTTGTCATCAGATCGTCGCCCCGAGCAAATGGGTAGGCAACTTATTTTGCTCACCATTCACGGTCTTCCCATTCTGTACTGGAAAAGTGAGAACATGGCCATGTTTCCCCAAGTACATCTGATTGTTCATGGCCAGCTCCTCTCCAATAGCCGCGATAGCCTTGTCCATGGGAACTAAACCACGGTGGCAATACTTTCCTGAGAAATGTGCCCGGGCGACAGGCGAATCACCAAAAAGAAAATGCCTGACCTCGCTTTTGATGCCATCGCAGCCAACGACACAGTCGTGAGTAGCTTCAGACCCATCTTTGAACTTTAGAAGAACCCCTTTGGCCTCGAGATCTTCCAGACCGACCACACGTTTCGCAAAATGGGCGATATCCTGAGGAACAAGCTTCACTAACTCGTCCAAGAGATCAGCGCGATATACCATACTCTGACCTCCCGGGGTCACAAGCGTGTAGAACAGTTCACCATGATCGTCACGATACTCAAAGTAGTTGTGTTCTTTGGACTTCCAGAGATTGCCCGTTGCAAGTCGATCCACTGCCTCCATGATCTTGGGATTGAGGTGCTGCATCGCTCGCTGTGCGTTGGGTCCAAGAGCGACGCCTGCTCCGATTTCCCCGAAGTGGTGGGCCGCTTCGTAGATGGTGACTTTGACGTTGGGTTTCTTCAAGAGGCCGATGGCGAGCATCAGACCGGCAATGCCACCGCCCACAATTGCAATATCGATCGGTTTGCTTGGAGAAGTCATTTTCATTAAAGGCTCGAGGGTATCACTATGAAATCAGCCGAAGGAAATCCGTGTTGATTGATTGTCGAGGACGGGAGCCCTCAAGCTCGATATTAATATCTCCCTACATCATGTATCGCTCAAGTTTTGGCCGATGTGCGAGAGCATGCTACGATGGAAACACGCTATGCGAACGGCTTGAACCAACACACTTCCTTGAAGGTAGAGACATGTGGGAGGATCGGATGCGTAACTTCGCGAGGCGCGAAGCAGACTCCTACTTTTGACACACGGATGACCAAGAAGGCTGGATGCGGAATATGATTATAGGGCTCCTGCAGTTCTGTCAGCTTACGGCAAGCTGTACAATGGGGGCGATTTACGGCACAGTCGGCGAGGGCATTGCAATTGCATGAAGATCGACACCTGGTGAACGGTTTCTGGCAATCGGAAATGGTGGCGGGGCGGAACGAGAGCGCGCCGCCCCCGGTCGCAACGTTCTCCTCTCGCTTTGCATAACCGTCATCAGAAGGTGCTCCGTCGCGTGTAACCGCTCCCGACGAAGGAACGCGTATCTCCCTATCTCTCTCACACTCACTCACACACACACACACAGGGAGTCGACCCATCGTGCCACTTTTCCAGGAGCGCTCATTGGGCATCAGGGCGTAGTGACTTTAACCTGCGGGTTGGAATAGTGCTAACCCACAGATAATTCCGATGGGTTATGTTGCGAAGCTGCTTGATCCAAATGATCGGACAGACGTTGAACTGCGGAAGCGAACGTGACCTTGAAAATCATATCGTCACGAATGCACTGGGTGATTAGCAATGGCATTTTGGTTTAAAGACGGGGCAAAGGTCTGCGGTAGAACACATTGGAAGCCGATGCAATTTTTTCCTTCTCCTTGCAATATGCTAAAGTTAGCTTAAAAACTGCTAAGCCCAATGCTCTTTTTCGCCCTTCGCCATTCCCTTAATGGGATTGCCTAAGCGACCGTTCAAGATCTGACCTTTGCCCCTTTTCAGGAATTTTCCACCTCCTATCTTGCCGATCAGGCCTCCATTGTCGCGATCCCAAACAACGTTACCACGTAGGATCGTATACCTCGGCCAACTCTTTACCGTCATCCCTTCGTACGGGGTATAGTCAATATCGTGATGCAGCATACCGTTTGTAATGGTCACACTACTGTCCTTCTCTAGTGACCAGATGACAAGATCCGCGTCATAACCGGGTGCAATACTTCCTTTTACTCCATCGAGACCGTACAGTTTGGCGGGATTGGTTGCTGTGACTTGCACAAATTTTGGCAAAGTTATCCTATTCCCTCCTTCCAAGCTACCGGCACGGTTGAACAGGAGTGGCATTCTTGTTTCCACGCCTGGGAGACCATTGGGAATTTGAGTGAACTTGGGGATACCATTGACTAAACCCAGTCGCTTGCCGCTCGGGACATGGTACTTCGAAGGCGCATGATCTGAAGAGAACGTCGTGACTGTCCCATTGGCAACGTTCTCCCAGATGCAGTCGAGATCGGAAGGCTCGTGTCTCAGAGGTGGACTACACACGCATTTTGCACCGTGGTAGTGGTCATCCTCAGTCGCCTTTAGCCTTTCACTCAGGAGATATAGGTATTGAGGGCAGGTTTCAGCATGGATCGGGAGTAATCGGCCTTGCGCAGCACGGACATGCTGCAGGGCAGTCTCGGAGGACATGTGCACGAGAAGGACAGGGGCATCAACAACTTCGGCGAGACAAATGGCACGATATGAGGCCTCCGCCTCTGCTAGCTGAGGGCGAGCAAATGCATGAAAATACGGCTCGGTATGCCCGCGAGCTTCGAGACGCTCGATGATCATGTCAATCATATCGCTGTTTTCGGCATGGATCATCGTCGTCATTCCCAATGCGCGGCAGACCATCATGATGTCCAGAACTTCGCGGTCAGAAAGTTTCATCCGTTCGTACGTCATATACAGCTTGACGCTGGTAATGCCTTCTTCTTGCGCAAGTGAGGGAATCTCTTTCTCTAGGATGGTCTTGTTAGGGTTGGTCAGGATGAAGTGGAAGCCATAGTCGGCGTAGCTCTGGCCATCCGATTTGGCGCGATAGCCTTTGAGTACTGGAAACAACGACTCATCCGTCTTTTCTTGAGAAACGAAGGCTATGATTGTAGTGGTGCCTCCAGCAATGGCGCTGCGCGATCCAGTCTCCCAGTTATCCCCTATAACGGGATGAGAACGGGACGCCTTATAAGCTGAGAGGAGGCTAACCTGTGGGGCAATTGGCCTGAGCCAGATGTACATGGCTGTCTACTCCTCCAGGAGTGATATATCCTCCCTGAGCGTCGATCACTCGAGTCTTCTGTCCTTGAGGAAGGCCGACTCCAATACATGCGATTTTCTCATCTTTGATTCCGATATCGAGACCCGGCGGAAGCACTTCTGACGCAGTCACCTGCATAAATCACATCAGCTACAGGACCCGCAGTTGTTGTTGTCCCAGAGTTCTGGATGGCGGATTATGCGCATTTTGGAAAGATTGCGTCAGAACCGGGCTCCGCTCGAAGCACTCACAATCACTCCGTTCTTCACAACAAGATCAAAGTCCATGACTGTTTCGGAAGTGCGGGATTTTGTAGTTCTGTTGTCTTGTGTGCACACACAGACGAAGTCTCCATCCTTCCCTAACCCACGATACGTCCCGCTCTAAATATTGGAGACCACCAACCAGGGAAGGCATCATATCGGGACTCCGGTGCGCCGCTGCATGCGCGATTCATGAGCAGTTCAGGCGCCCTAAAAGGCAGGACAATGCGAAAGGAAGCTCTGAGTGCCTGTCTGGGATAGAACGGTGAGAGCACCCCACCATGCCCCTCCCTGAATTACGCGATAAGACACACCTTATGATGGTATCGACGTTGACTGAAAATAGATCACTGTCCGAGAGAGACCCTGACGGAGCGTTGGACTAGGTTTCCTTAGGTTTAGCGATATCTTGACGATCATAGGGTGTTCAAGGGTGATGATGTCCAGTGTGTGTGGGCCACCATGCCGCTTTATCTGTACGTAACCATTACCCCAGAAATTCATCTAGACGCCCGATTCACGGGCCGCGCCGAAAAAAATAAATTTTCGCAAGTCTTGACCGAGCATTGTTTTGGTACAGGCGCCAAGAACTACTCCTTCTCAACACTTCTGGAAGACATTGGCGGCAGCCAATCAGCTCCGTAGAGGATTGAACCAGGCGAAAATTTTCTTCTTATCTCGTTACCCAAATCCATTTTATTTTCTCGCAGTTCTCTCGAATATCCTTCAGTAGAAAATCAATTATCATGCCTCGCAAGATCAAAGTCGCAGCAGCCCAAGTGGGCGCAATCCACATATGGACCGACCGCGCCTCGACCCTCAAACGCCTGATCGGTCTCCTGCACGCAGCCCACTCACAAGGCGCCCAGCTCGTCGTCTATCCCGAATGCACCTTCACCACCTTCTTCCCCCGCTACGTCACCGACGACGCCACGGAGATTGGTGCCTGGTTCGAGCACGGCGACGATCCGGCCCAGTCCGAGAACACCAAGCCGCTCTTCGACGAAGCGCGCGCACTCGCGATCGACATCAGCGTTGGGTATGCCGAGCGCACAACAGACGGCACCAGCTATAACACCTGCGTTTACTACTCCGGCTCGCGGGGCCGGGTCATCAGCAAGTACCGCAAAGTGCACCTGCCCGGCACGCGCGAGCCCTACCCGGAGAAGGACGCCGTCAACCAGCTCGAGAAGAAGTACTTTGTCCCCGGGAACCTGGGTTTCCGAGCTTTTCGTGTTCCGAGTCTGGTCCCAGACGCGCTGAAGAAGGGCAGCCTGCCCGCGGAGTCCACTGCGGCGGAGGCAGTGGGCAAGGGCGATGCCATTGTAGGCATGATGATCTGCAACGACCGGCGCTGGCCCGAGGCGTGGCGAGTGTTGGGGCTGCAAGGCGTAGAGCTGGTGCTGTGCGGGTTCAATACGAACGCATATGCGCCACAACTTTGGGGATCGCGAAAGGATATGACGGTGGAGGAGGCGGAGAAGGAGTCTCTGTTCCATCATGCGCTGATGATGCAGGCAAATTCGTACATGAATAGCTGTTTCTCCATCAGTGCCGCCAGAGCGGGATTCGACGATCATAAATTTGGCTTGATTGGCGGAAGCTCGATTGTAAATCCGCAAGGCCATATTGTCGCAGAAGCAAAGTCGACATCAGATGAGATCGTGCTTGCGGAGATCGATCTCGAAGACTGTCGTCAAGGAAAAGAAAAGGTACGTGGACTTGAAAAACAGCTGGGATCGATCAGTGAACGCTAACAATACACAGACTTTCGACTTTGCAAGGCACCGACGAGTCGAAGCTTACGACTTGATCGTGCAGCAAACTGGAGTCGAGGAGCCGCCATTGCTTGACTGAGGATCACGGGCAGTATGGAAAGGCTTTTCTATTGAAAGCATGGAGAGAAATCCAAATTCGCTAGAGTCAAAGATCCCGGGTATCAGAGTAAGAAAAGGGAGGCATTTGACGAACAATGGTCTTCAATTTCGTACGGAATCGCGCTATGCTGCCTCAAGCCAGGTTTGCGCCATGTATCCAAGACACCACAACACCAGTTGCCAAGGTTAACGTGGCATGGTATCTGAAAAAAGTATTTGCACAAATTCGTCTAGTAGAGTGTAGACAAGATGAATGCTGCCTATCGGTGAGCAACTGTCTTTGAACGATTCATTTCTATACCCCAAACTTACTTTAATCGATGATTATTCATCACTGCAAAAATCCTTCGACTCGCCGCTTGGGCATTCGCTCTCCCCACCACGCTTCCCGCCATATCTGGAATCAGTGTAGCCAGTAGCACACCCGCCTCCTTTCGGCTTTTCGCCCTGTCCGAGTCTGGACGTGGGGCCGATTGCTCCTTCATTTTCCCGCCAGGCCACATGATGTCTTTGACCATGTTGATATATCGTGCCACCGAGTCTTCCTCCAGGTACAATTTCGCGCTGTCTCGAACCTTCCGCTCAATGGTGCCGCCTAGAAGCTGATGAAGAACAACAACAACGGCGCGGCCACGGAGCCAGTTGTTGCCCTTGTTCAGCTCAAAGACCTCGAGAAATAGGTCGCAAATTGGTTTGACAAAGGGCTCCAGCTCGCGGTTGTCGAAAGCCTCAAGTTCAGCCTCGGCTTCAGCAGCCGCTGTGAAATCATTGGCGAGCGGAGAAGTGTTTGTTGTGGCAGTCGCGCCCATTTGCGTTGTTGCCGCAGAGATGATATTCTGCCCTGCGAGAGATAGCTGATCGAGAACTGGAATATTTCCAAGGAACTCTTCCATGCCGTCCGTTACCGAGTTGTAAATTCTCGTCACAAAGTCCTTAGTGTCAACCTCGGATCCAGTCCCGCCGTTAGCGGAAATGGCCTGTTGGGAGAGAAAGGCGCGCAATTCGCGACTTCGGCAGATGGCCGGGATCTTTAGGAGTCCGTTAAGATATCGTTCCAGAGCCAATTTTCGCTTTTCCAAAAAGTCCTTTTGGAGTTTGAGCACAACTTGGCGACGCGGAAAGTCGAGATTGCGGACGACGGGATAACGTGCTCGGAGACGCTTGTTGAGTTCGTGAAACTCGCTATAGCGGCGAGCGATAGCCCATACAGCAGCAGGCATTTGATCTCCTGCTTGTCTTCGCACTTCGATCACGTCTAGTCTCTCAATTAGAATAGGTTCTTCTCCAGAAACGACTAATACTTACACAAGGCAAACTCGCGGCCATCTTCCTCATTGCCAACCATGATTGACCTAATGTTAATTGTCGCCCGTCCGAACAAGCTATTGTCGCTCTCTTGCACGATGTATTGCTGCCTTTGGAGCTCTTTTCGATGAATTTCTCTCTGCAGACTTGCCTTTGATTTCTTCAAAATTCTCAGTTCCGCAGCGTTGTTGGTAAGCTCGGCTTTCTTGGTAAGAGAGTCGACAATAGATTCCTGCGAAACCAACTTTTCAACGTCCATAGTTATAGTATCGATGGCTTCTGCCAAACCTAAATCACCAGGTGCTGCCTCATGAATTGCGTCCTCGTCTTTGTCTTGGCCCGGTGCTTCATCTTCACGCTCATCTTCGAGAAATTTTTCCTCTTCGCCAAAAAGCGCATCTTCAGAAAATACACCCCTTCGATTTGGCGTTCCCACTAGACCTAGCGAAGCAAGGCTCGGTTTCTCCTTGTCCCGGGAGGGGTCAAAGCCCAAAGGTTGATTGGAATCAAAAGAGCTTCTCCGGGAAATGCTATCGATCGAGACCCTGAGGTCCCTGTCAGAGAACAGCGAATCTTTCTCCGGTCTATCGTCAAGTATATTATTGAGGGCCGCTTCCATTGCATCCACAGCATTAGTATTATCTGGCTCTAGCCGAACGGAATCTCTGTCGGAGTCTAAGCTATTTGTCGATCGAGCCAACGGGTCATTATCGAGATCATCATCGAACAGGGGCCGTCTGGGGCTCATGTCATCAAATGAACGGCGTGGAGGAGATGAAGTGTCGGCTATAGAGGCTGCACTCTTGAGGTCCGTGTGAGAAGCCACTGCTCGTCTAAGATCTCCTGACTTACTATTCATTCGAGGAGGCTTCAGAGTCTTCTTTGGAGAAGTGGTTGGTGGCAACGATTGATTAGTGCTCGGACCTGCATGGCCACTAGGCTGATTCTGGTTTATAGATGCTTCATCGGAAGCAAGCCATTTGAAGTAGAGATCGGACTTCTTGAATGATTCAAAGTGCGGCTCCTTCATTTCCTGGAAAACTTTGGTTTGGGTCTTCAAGACAGCACGTCTGGCATCTGAGTACTGCAAGGGAGTCGCATGATCACCCGCTTTTAGGAAGGTGGTCACTGCAGACCGCGCTTCGGTGGCAACTTGGATCTCAGGGCGGGAAAGATAGGCCTCACGTATCTGAGCGATATCAGTACGATCAGAAGGATCCCACGCAGATGCTTGTTGGATAAATTCAGCCGGATCATCATTGTCTCCTTCCAGAGGATTCCTGATTCCATCCACCACAATCCAGAATTGAACAAGACGCATAAGACCAACCCGGTCCATGTACTCCATGAAATATGACAAGCCCGAGGCGTCGTACAGAACATCTTTGAGTGAAGCGTTCTCAAAACGTGAAGCTGCTCGACGTGATTGGTCTTGCGCCTTCACAGACAATTTGGGTCTCGTCGTGATCCCTGCACCTAGGTGTGCAACTCTTTGATCCAAAAGTCTTTTTCCGGCCTCGAGACGGCGGACATAGATTAGGTTCTGACTTTTGACTTCGCCTTCTCGCCTCAGCTGGCTAGCCACCTCGCTTCGAAAGCGGCGGGCTTCAGAAAGATTGTTGCATTTCCTGATGGCTCTTATGAAACGTTCAAACTTTCGCTCATTGTCATTTGGCATGATTTTTGGGAAGGGAGCCGTTTTTGGAAGGCTTGGAGAAGGGGGCGCATGCTCGTCCAATGCGGCTCGGAGCCTGCGTACGCTTTTGCGATCATTGAGCATTGCGGTTCCATAAGTTGCCAGAACTTGGTTCCAAGTGTCCGCGTCGGCCAGGATTTGCACTACGGGGAACAGCACAGCACAAGCGACCAGTTCCTTTATCAACGTAACCACAACACGGCTGCTAGTCATATTTTGTGGCAGGACCTGAGTCACCAGTCGCGCAACAACCCCGCGCAAATATTGTTGTTGGGACAGTTTGGTATCAGAGAATGCCAGCGACGCTGCCGGATGCAGGCGTCCATCCTTGTATTTCCCAGCTATCGCAAGGTCAAGTCCATCTGATTCCGTGATGTTTCTTGTCAACAGCTTGCCGCGGATTTGACGTTCTGACTCGTAAAAGTCCTTCATGTGTGTTGTGATGATAGGTATCATTCTTGAGACAAGCACCTCCACCAGATCCTGGCCCAGCAGTCTGTCTCTGATATTCCCCAAAGCTGCTCGAATTGCTCTGTCCACTTCATTTGCAAACGTAGGGCGGCTACTGATGTTCTTGTACCAATTATTCACATAGTCTCGAAGGATCAATTCGAGAAGACTGTCAAGAGCTTCGGAAATGACGAACGATGCAGAGTATAGGGGTTTTCGCCTGTAGTAGGATCTTGCTCCTAGCGATTCCGTTTCCGCTTTCCAAGGTTGTGGTGGAACGAAGGCAGGGAGCCTTGCTCCGTATGGATCTGGACCACGTGCATGTTCTACTGGGCGCGCATTGAAGAATATGCCCCACAGCAGAAGAATGATTGTCGTTGCGATGCCAGCGAGAAAGGCGTAGGGCACGAATCGTACGAGAGGAAGCCATTGGGTGATGAACCCCCAAGAAATGAAAGCGGCGACGCTTGCGAGTATCACATCCCGACGATTGAGGACCATATTACGAGGAGGGGCGGAAGCTGCTGTTTCCAAGTATCTAGCATACTTGCAGCAGCACGCCTCGCTACCTCATGATATCGGTGAAGGTGACAATCTGGGCGTGATTCGAGCACGAGGTAATGGACGCGCAATTGGGAAAGGCAACTAAGTCTGACGTCGGTGTCGGTGCAGCAATTCACCAGACAGTGCGGCAGTCGTACCAGTAATTTCACCATGCAGCTTAGAGCCATTCAGAGATAAGACGTAACCTTTATCCTTTAATGCTGATTTAATGTATTGGTTACGGACCAACACCCAAAATATCTACTTGATATCGTGGCCCAAGGGTTGAGGCTCTATTATCTCTGGTAGCCACTTCTAAGTAGGTATTTGCCGTACCCAGGTCTGTTTCTTTTCTGTGCCTTGCTCTAGGGTTACCTTGTCACTGAACACGACAGATCTCTAGCTAAAAACCCTGTGTGTATGTGCACAGCATAGGCAAGCAAGTGCGTAGCGACGAGTAAGAGAAGGTCATTGTTTGACATGCCATTTGGTAAGGTTATTCTTCTTAGCTAAGTAATAAAGAGTTAGCTCAGTCACTTCTAGTCCTGAGATCGCGCGCACTTCTTCATAGGTAAATTTAGGTCTGATTTGTAGTACATAAACTACCGTACGTTTTTTGCATCTATTTAAAACATTCCAGTGTTAAATAGTGTTATAGATGAAAAAGCGATTACAGCTAACCTTCCTAGCTATTTATGTCTTTAATTTCCCAGCCTCTACTTCAGCAATAATAGCGGCATGCGTCTCATTTGAAAGCTCTCCTCCCCGCCGACAAGTTTCACTAACTTCTGTCAGTACAGGCCTCATGGTTATTGAGCGCATTGTTGTGGGTTTGGGGCGCGTCGAACTGTCGGGAAACTAATGAAGGGCGACTTTATCTCATTGGCAACCCGCGGTAAAAAGAGCCCGGATAACACCCATCAGATGCTCTCTCTCAGCCGCATCGTTATGGATATGCGGCAGCAAGAGAGCGTTATGTTCGGCAAATATCGACGATGCACACATTCTTGTTGCCTCGAATTGTGCAGGATAGGCCCCGGCATTGTCCCAGTTGATAATCCAAACTTTTCCGGACGAATCAAGCATCAGGTTTTTCGGATGGAGATCTTGGTGAACCAAGACAAAGTAATCGTAGTTGAAGGGTGGAAAATCTTTCCTGGCCCGTCCAAACCTCTGATTGATTTCCAAATTATGAGTAAACCAGGTGTTGAATTCTTACTTGTTGTTGAACGAGCCAGCCTCATAGTCTGTGAGCCAAAATCCTCTGCACTGCCCTCCGCCAAGAGGCCTTGGCTGGTCGAAATGAATGGTCTGTAGTTGTGCAACGATACTAGCGATCTGGCTAGATATGTCTGTGCGCTTTTTCTGATCCAAGGTGCTCCAGATATCGAATAGTGTATTGCCCTCGACATAATCCATGACTATATAGCCGCATTGGGAGAAGGCTGATGATTCAGGTTAGGTAAAGAAGTAACGCTGAAGCCTGGGAGTTGCGATCGTTGTCCTTGAAAGTACACATTTCATCGCTTCAATCTCTTGCATTTGTATCGCACCCCCAAATTTCAGAACAAGATTAGTGGAGAGTCGAACGACCTTCGTAGACCAGAGACGGTAGATGACCGGAGAAGTCTTACTGACTGAGATAAGTTGCTCGTCCGAGACGGTAGTGGGATCGATTCCATTGCGCGGGAAAGACACTGATGGGTCTTTACTAGCAGGCTACATGTAGTACGTCCGTTAGTCGGCGGCTGATCATTTTTCGATTAAGTCCGTACATCATGGAATGGAGTGAACAGCCCTGAAGTAGGGAAGTAATTAGAGTCCATCTGATGGCGTGGCTTCGTCGTATTACCCGCTCCGGTACTGCAATTGGAATGGTTGAAGCTGTTGTGAGTAGAATATCCGGCATCCGTTGGAATTGCTAGCCCGCATGTGCCCTGTCACTCCAGCCAGATTGTGCTGGTGATACTACTCCAATCTCAACACCTTAGCTTATTAAGGAGTTTTTTCTATTAAAATGCCGCTAAAATGCCGCCCTTACGCTAATGGATTCACCAATCGTTGGTGCTTGTACGTCCAGACTGATACAGACGAGTTCGTCCAAAACCAAATCTACAGCAAGCAGCTACCACAACCCCGGGTGGTGCCAAGGCCGATATCATTGTTAGTACGGAGGTCAATTTCAAAATTTTGTCTCGCAGGAAGACTCAGTAAGCGACGAAACTTTAATCTCATATTCGTTAAAATATTCGGTGTCATAACCATTTTTCTACCCTAAAGTGTAGAATTGGGCTAGATTATCAACTAAATGTTTAGTAGGCTCAAACAGCTTATTCTGCTGGGGCGCTCCCCTGGTAAGTACGCCAACCTTTGGCGCGAGACAAAATTTTTGCAATGGATCTCTGTAACAGTACCGTATCCGATCTCCGCCAAAGCTCTTCGCCACAAGACGATGGCTGTTCCCGCTGGATTGGTAGTGTGTCGGACGTCACAAATGGATGACAGACACCCTCGCCTCGCTGACAGAAGAATGGCGATTCCTGATATCGCAATACTCTGGCCAGAGGGAACTCCGCTTGAAATTGGAGGGGGCAAAGATCTTTCGTGCCTAATTGTTAGAAAAAAGGGTTGTCTTTCTAGACTAAAGATGACCGCGTCTCAGCCAGCAATTTGCACATTATTGATGTCAAATTACTATAGTGATTACTATTTGCCTCGGGAATTAAATACGTAAGCAATACGATTGTCCTTAAATGTTCACTTATGACGCTTCCGAGCGAGATCGGTCTCGGGCCTGGTCCGCTTCAGCGAGGGATTAGACCCTACAAAGACCATCATCTGAACTCGGACAGTGAAAAATCTTGTGTCTTCGTATATTGTTTCTTGGAAGGACACCTGCACTTCCAAAGTTTTTTGAGCTATTAGCTTGCGATATTTGAAAAGTCTGCCCCCTGGGTCTCCGAAAGTCTTGGCCTTCAAACCACGTAAGGGATCACGCAAAACACCCTGATCCAATTCCAGGTCCTGCCTTTCCTCGATGTTGCACTGCGGCGTAGTCGAAACAGCTGTGTGTTCACCTGAATAATTCACTCCAAATTCGACGACAAGAGGGCTTTCATGTCGATGTTCGAACCGAAGTCCTCCTCTCCAATTCCAACATTCTGCTGCTAGAGGAACATGGAAGACCCTTCGTCTCAAGGAGAGCGAACCAACAGGCATGGTCTCCTTGAGTTCGTAGCCAAATTTCCGTTCTGGGAGAGCCTGAATGGAAAAGGCTTGTTTGTATTCATAAGCACCTATCCTGGGTCCCCGGATAGATAAGTTCAATGTAACTCTGGGAATGTCAATGACGCCCCCTTGGAAGTGTAGTTGTTTCCCACAGTCCGCATTCTTTAGTTGAAGGAGGTCGCCCCTAACATAGACATTATTCGAATCCTTCTGTAATAATATAGCGATGCGGATCTCTGGGTTGTTGGAGTAGCAGCAATCAAGAGCTGCTACCGTACACCGCGGGTTTGTAGTATGGCTACGAAGTGATATCTGTATCCCTCTGCTAGTCACGGAGATAGGTGACATCGGTGCAGACGTTCGAAAAGGTATGATAGTGTTTGATGCGGCAAAACACCGGATAGACGGTGCCAGAATTCCTTGAGGCTTGCCTATCCCTCTCCAAAGTGTCCAAGCAAAGAGAGAATGGTCTTCCGAACTTTTCAAGATTTCCTCTTGCAGCCGATAGAATGCATTTTCACCGCCTTCGCCGTAAAGCAGAGGCATATTGACGTCAAACAGCCCCAAAAGGCAATATGCTCTATCCTCAGCTCTCGTGGTCTCTCGCGTCGATGCCCAATACATCCGTTGCGCTATGCTCGCTCTTCTACTATCGACACCCATAAGGTATTCCCCAGGAATCCCAGTTATGTCTTCAATGAGACGCCGGTGAGTGTGCTTGGACCCCAACGGAGACCAATCGTGCGCAAAGAATCGCACATCAGGAGCCAAGAGCTCTTGTAAAGTCCAGCCTCTCCGAAACCACCTAGATCTCCGAAATTCATGCTCCGGAAATGCTGCTGAGCCGCTAATCGGTGGGACGTCGGCGAGATAAGCGTAGCAGACCTCAGCCATCTTATACCATCGATACATGGAATTAATGGCTTCAGAAAGCTCGGTACTACTGGATTTGTCAATACAGCAAGTGTCAACCCAGATGTAGTCGATATGGTCCTTGATGGCCTGATCGCAGCATTTCCGTATTTTCCAGTGGCCTTGCATGTCTTTCGGGCATTCTTGTGGATTTTGCATGTGCTGGAACTTGACTTCATCATCCCCCCAAGTGTGTGAAAGTATGGCATATTTGGGAAACTGCACGTTGGAAGAATGCTCTTCAGGACTCCCAGCCAAGTCTTTGAATTGGAGGTTTCTGGAGCTAAGAAGACGCATCTCGCCTTGCGATTATGGTATCAGCAAGGTCATTTGGGACATAGCTTGACTGGATCGAAAATTCTCCAGAGAACAGTTTAGAAGATAATGCTATTTATTCAGAACCAAATCAGTCCTGATGCCTCTTCGCCCTGGCACAGGAAGGTTATTTTCTCTGACGTTTGTTCAAGCGCCCGGGCCCAATTTCTGGGACGGCAGTGTGAGCTTTGCGTGCTCATAGTCTTATGCTGGCCTTTCCCCTAGGAGATCCTGATAGTCGTATTGGGCCGAAGGTCAAGCCGAGAGAAGGATGGGGAAGAGTCTTACGCACAAGTAAACTGGAGGTTTCTTAAAGCAACGTTGGCAGCGGCGGAAGCCCGCCTCACTCTGAAGGGATCGCCCACCATGACATTCGCCCATGTCTATAATGGAGCATATACTCAAGTGGCACACGTTACTGCAATAAATTGATCGCTGGATCAAAGTGGGTATACCTTAGTCGTTGGCATTTGTGGCCATTCTTGGTCAGGCCTCCCACAGAAAATAACATTCCGGTATAGAGTCGCAATGTCGTTGTTGATCTACATGAATACACTTAACAATTGACAGTGAATTAGATTTGCCAATCTATTCCCATATACCAAACCATCTCTTGACCGGTTTCCTCCTAACTCCCGAATCTATTTGTGACCTGTCATCTCCCTGAGTCTCAGGCTGCGACAAAGCAATCGGACTTTCTTCCACGGTATTCTGAGCCGCCCGCTGCAACTTTTCCTCCTCTGTAGCAAGGCCCAGGCCAAAGGGCAGCTGGCGTTCTTGTATTCCATGAGCTTGTCTGTATTCTCTCCTCTTTTGAACATCCTCTGTTTGCTGTCTTCGCCGTTCTGCAACCTCTGCCGAATTCTTTTCCACATGTAGTCTGTAGACGCTCCAAAACCGTTTGAATGATTTGAAAGGATGGAGTCTCCACTCTTCTCTCGTCGGCAGTAGATCTTTCAGAGATGTCTTGTCGACGAATTCGGTGATGAAGACGTAGAAAGCAAGGGACACGAGCACACTCTATTGACCATCATTAATATACAATATGCAGGTGGGAAAGACCGAGTAAATGTACCATTGAAATCCAGATGTGTATTGATCGATCCCTCAGGAACCAATTCATGAACGTCCCCTCTGGTGGCATCATGTGTGGATACCGCCTCGTCTTTTGCATTTGTCTCTCTTGCTCGGAAAGAGGAGGACCCGGATAGACCCGACGTCTCGTTCGCAGCCTCGAGGGATGTGAAGGCGGATTAAACTTAAGAGGTTTTTCTAATACTAGTGGCTTCGAAGAAGCAGATGCATGGCGTCGAGGACCATTTGTAGTCAAGAACAGTGAATGGCGAGCAGCCGGGGGGTGTAGATACTGCCTTCCACGAGGCATGAGAGATTTGAGAACCGCGGCTTGAGACATTCTGAGAATCAATTATCAGGCTTGCATCATGCTAAGATCAAGACTAAGTTGAAGACGTGGAAGTGTTGTGAATAGTTTATTGCAGGAAGCCGCAGAGTGATTGGAATCATGTTCTACGGCGAAGCATTGGCGCCCAATGCGCGTTTGACCACCCAGACGAGAATCATCGCCCAAGTTCGTTGTTCCTAGAATGCTTGTACTGTGCTTTGGAGAATGGATTAATAATGTACTTAGTACTGAAAAGCCTCGACAATTGAATCAGTATAGTTTCTAGCAGATACTACTTCGTTCGATGGTATTTTTGGAAACGGAAAACCACTGTTTGGGGAGTATCAACCACCAGCTTTCCAACCTTACAACACAACCTGACTTCAGTGTGCATCATTTCCTTTCAAATACATGATACTAGCTGCAAATGGCAAATGGTCAGTCTGTACGGCTCCATTGTCCGAGTTCTGATGTTTTATGGGTCGCTGAATCATCATTGATATCCGCATTGTAGCAAAGTCACATTGAAGTCCCAATACCATGAACTTTCTCCCTTTATTGACTCGATCAATTATTAATCGAATCGACGAATCCCGTCAAGGGAATATGTCATGGGTACGCAAGCCTCAAGAGGGCTTCAGTAGATCACCACTCTTTGCACAACTTGCGCGGGCACTTCACCACCGGAGACAAGGCAGGAATGCACCGCCGAGACGGCATGAAATTGGGACACTAGGGCGTCCGCTCCAGAGTAAACCATAATATGGTGGACAACATTCGATTCTCAGTCAGCTTTGCGGGGTCTGAGGTGTGTAGACGGAGTACAATGACGAACGTTGTAGTGGACTCCTCAGGTGGTGATTAGGAGACCTTTGGTACCGGCGGTTGTCAGTTACGACGGACTCGCCGCAAACTACTCTGTCCTCACAAGCTAAATCGAGCGAAGCTTCCGTGAGCTAAAGATGAAATCAAGCGCACTTTTCACGTGCTGCGGTCCGGGGGTAGTGTCCGTGACGGACCAGAGCTCAGCGATGGCGGTCCTCTGGGCGAACTAGACAGGCGTCGCTTGTTGATCGATCGTCTGTCTTGCTAACTAATGAAATACTAGCTTGGCTCCCATCTCATCCTACGTGATTGCGGCCCATTTGTGCAGAGTTTTGGCTGACAGTGCCAGTGAAGATTTGATTCAAAAAGATTTCCACTCACCTGCCCAATGATTTTGGGCCCAGACTTCGGCTTTCTGCATCACCTAGACGCAACCGGCCTGCAAGCCATTTCCGGCACCAGCTATCCATGTCACTCATTCGTTCGCCGGCAAGCCGCTGGATGCGGAGGATGGTTACACTGATCTAGTGTAGCGCACATACCATGACCCATCCTCTGATTATTCGGTAGCAACCGACGCTGACTGCTAAGCTCATAACCCCTTACGGAGATCATTCAAACCGCCGCCCTTGGGGTGACCTTCGCAATCCATGGCTTGCGACTTACCTGCCGACGCCTTGATAACCACCTAAGCTTTCCGCCTGGCGTTGCATCGAAAAGCTTAGCTCTGAGGCCGGCAACGGATGCTGCACGGTTCGTCCCGAGCGTCTGCTAGCGCTGCAGGATGTTGTCTTTTTGTGAGTTCAGCTCATGTGTCTCCTCTGTGCTGGAGTTTGGGCTCGTGGACCGCCAGTTGGAACTGCTCGTCTAAAGGGAACCCTAGCTTTGGTTCTTGAAACAGGTCTTACATCCAAACACGGCGCTTCCTCTCCATGTCATCGGCGCTTAAGCCCGAATGCAGTCATCCGCTGTTATCTGCACCTATGCCGTGCATTTGGGTGCATCTTGTACCATGCAAGCAGGCTGCACACGAACAGAGAAAACGTAAACCTACTAGTCGGAGCTGCAATTGTGACATTGTGAAGAGTTGTGACCGTGCTTAGCCGCCTGGAATGTGGGCTGAGGCTGGTTGTGGAACGCAACGACTCTAGGTATCCACTTCTGATGCAACGGCTTTGTTACCGCGGCTCGTTTTCTGCATCCATGAGCATCCAGTACAGCTTTGCTCCAGTTGCGGGGTGCTGTGTGGGTGCAGAAGATCAACAGCCAACGATTCTGCGGACGGTGGGTAATTTTATGGTAAGATCTCTGGCCCTTTCCCCGATCGGGATCCTGGTTTTCCATACTTTGGGTATAGTACGGTCGAATAGCTCTCCATGAGGTAGTGGAAGCAGGATGGCTGTTTTCAATCACACTTGGTGCCTCATACGTGCCATGAAGCTTTCTGACTGCACTTCACCTAGCTTCCCAGATCAGAGTCTAGAGTTAGCGAGACAGCCAGGTCAGGCATGTTTGGTAGCATTTCGGAGCTGTCGGCCAGTGAAAATTTGAATATCGTTCCCATTCCGGTATTCTATTTCCGTCTTCAGCGACTAACCTTTGCTATCCGTTCACGTATGTAATGGAGATTCGACAACCGGTCCATACAAATATCGACCGGACCGCTCTCCAGGTCGGACAAAGAACGTCCAGGCTCGTACCTCAGTGGCTTTCTCGCAGCTCGCCAGGCTTGACTTTGCCTCCTGCTCCTGCAAAACAAAGAGGGATCGAAAGCTCCAAAGCTTCAAGTGGCCTCAGAATTCCCATTGATCGGCACATTTTCAGGCAGAGACAGTCTGCTTGCTCACATCATCTCAGGATAAAACCGCGTTGGCTGAGGCGTCCGATCGTGCAGTGCGTGCAGACGCGTCTGCCCAAAGGTGTGTCTATGCTTTCTGCGGCGGCAACAAGCCGAGAAAGACCATCGGCCGCACCAGGCCATGTGCGAGCTCAAAGGCTGACACATGAGCACAGTATATTATCACACACCTTTGCTGTTCTCGGGTTACCTCCATAGACCTTCCAGAAGATACACAGGGGAACTTGCATACATACCTCAACCAGAAGACATTCAACTTGCATTCCTATCGTAGGCTATTGTGAGAGTTGAGGCCTATACTCCGCAGCCGATAAGCATCCAATGTCAACAGCCACGATTGATCATCAACCTCCGACACCTCCTCTCACACACCCGGAGCTCGACTATAGCCTTCATCAGCCCGTGCCTCACAAGGAACGCCAAGACTCACTCCATAATTTTCAGGAGAAAACGTACAGCCAATCTGCGCAGCCGATCTCCTCGGTCGAGTTGCCGGAACTTGCGATGCAAGACCCGCGTATAGCCGCGCATTACCCGCAACAGTATTACGCATACAGTCAGTATCCTGACTTACACGATCCGAGCGTCGGCCTTGGTATTCAATTCGTGAGTCTTGCCGCATGCACGTGGCTGTTCTGGCTTGGATTAACATGTGTCAGGGAGAGCCATACGGGGCAACAGGGGCAACGTACTACCATCACGACAACCCGATGGCCCAGAGCCTACCTGTGAGTCTATTTTTTTTGAAACGAATGGGAAATTGGCTAATCTTAATTTCTCCTCAGTACAGTAATTCTGGTATGCAGCTCAACGATCCTCCTACACCTCTTTCGGTCGCTAGCGATGGGCGCCGAACCAGAAGCGGTCGTTCTGCCGCTCGAACAGCCTCTCCGCCGGTCAGAGGGGACAGAAGCAGAAGCCGTGTGTCGAAAGCATCGCCGAAGCCGCGTAGATCCAAGACAGCAAAAGCTGAAAAACCAAAAACACCGAAATTGACGGCACCGCTGAGCGAGCTGACAAAGGACATGACGATCCCGGTTCGAGACATGGACGAGTGGGTGAACCGTCCAGTCGAAGTTCGTCAACAAGAAGTGAACCAGCGAAAGGGCTATGTCACTAGGCCTATGAACTCTTTTATGCTCTATCGGTCAGCGTACGCGGACAGAACCAAGGAATGGTGCAGACAAAATAACCATCAAATCGTTTCCTCAGTTTCTGGTGAGAGCTGGCCGATGGAGCCACCACCAGTTCGCGAGAAATACAATGACCTGGCCAAGCTGGAAAGGATAAACCATCAGAAGGCGCACCCCGATTACAAATTCTCTCCGAGCAAAGCCGGTCAGTCGAGGAAAAGGCGAGGCACCGATTCCGACGAAGACGAGGACGGTGAAATGAGTGATTACGACGACGGAGACGCAGCCTGGACTCCGTCAGGACAACGAAAGACGAGACCGAGACCTGGAGGAAGGCCCACCAGGGATCCTGACTATTCACGCGAGATGACGCTCAGCGATCCGTACGGTAGAAGCTTTGGACCGAACGGCACTGTCAACAAGTCCAGCTGGGACGCCACGAACGAAGGTCGGCCAGTCCCGGCCACTATTGGCAGTAGTGACATATATGGTTATCAGTACTATCAAACGAGCGTGCATCCCAACGGGGCCGCTCCGGGAACAGAGGATGTTCGACTGCAAAGGACAAATGCACCTGGCATGCAGTACCAGGCCACTCAGCCGCTCCTTGGTTTGCCCGGCGGACACCACTATGATCTGATGGGCTCTCGGTCAGGAACTCCAATGTCGCACGAGGTCCAGGTCGATCCTCAGCTCCTGGGCTACAATATGCCAGAGTCGATCGCGGAACAGGATTCTGCCAATTTGGCCCCTGTCGGCATGGGCTCTCATTTTGACGAGCAATACGGAGATCTTGAAATTTTTGGCGGCGAGGTCGCTCCGCCAGCCAGCAACGATTGGGATCTCGACCCAGACATGGGAAGTCTGGCCGCCGATACCGATTTGGAGAAATGGGGGGAGGATTTTGCTGCCAGTCGTTGATTAGAACCACTTTGGAAGTGGAGGTAACTGCAAGAGATGGTATCGGAATTGGGGGGACTAGTTTTTTTGGTGATTGGCAGACATGACAGTCTGCTGTCTCTCTTTTTCCCTTTGTAATCAGTCATTCTCGTCCCGTTAATTAGAATGGTAAGATTCACATCGCACTGGCAATACCCGTGGCATGTAGGAATAATGACAATTGGTGCATTGAGAATTCAACACATCATGGGAAACTTCAATTGCTCTTGGGAAGACTGATCTGCAGGACAATAGTACATTGGAGAGACATCGTCAGATAAATCAGAGGAAAGAGATCCCAAGGATGGGTATGCTGGGTAGGCAATTCCCCATAGGTTGTGGAACAAATGGCGTTTTCTGTGCAGCCTTGAACGGACGGCTGCATGATGTGAATGACAGCGGCTTATCGCGCCTTCAAGTCCTTTACATAACAGTTCAAGTGATCTTGACTGGGGAGGAAACCCTAGAAACCATAGCCTTTTGAGTGGCCACGACCATCCAAGCCGGAAATGCCGGCTCCATTGAAAAAGTGGTTGGATTGAGGTTCTCATTAGGAGACTGTTAGCGCACGGATGACCCGCATCGGTTGGCCTTAGTCCTTAGAAGGATTACCGATCCACCACGACTCTTCGTATGCCTAGCCAGCCAACCTCTCGAGGCCATGTATGGCGAGCTTGGCAACAAACTTGTGGGCACAAACCCTTTGAAAAGATGAGTGTGATGACGCTGACGAGCATTAGGTGCAACATGCCAAGCGGACGCAAACATTGGCCCATCTCCCGCCCTATCAGACGGAGATGGTGCGCGCCGTGACTCGAGAGGTGCGAGAACTCGACCGAGACGTCCAGCAGACCTTGGAGCCCTTCCAAGGCTCCTTTGACCCCTCCCAAAATCCTGCCACTGCAACTGCATTGCTAGTCAATCATTTGTGCATGCGCCGCAACAAGCGCTGCCTACTTGCGTACCACCGGACTCGCGCGGAGAAATTGGAGGAGATGTGCTGGAATGGCATCGATGTTCTAGAACAACAGCAGGGAAATCGGAGTGGAGGCGAGGCACAGGGTCAACTGGGCGGGGCAGACACTGCAGGTTCAAGTAGCCTAAGTCCAGAAGAAGAGGAATACGTGAGGCAGTATAGCGATATGCTTGCTGCGTACAAGGGCCAATGGACAGATATCGACCTGACGGGGAGCCTGGAACCACCAAGAGACTTGTTCATTGATGTCAGGGTGCTCAAAGATGCAGGAGAGATCCAAACAGAATACGGGTAAGTTGGAGAGCTTTTCAGGAGCAATGTGAAGATTTGCTCAGATGTGACAGTGCTATCACTTTGACCAAGAACAGTCAGTTCTACGTTCGTCAAGGAGACGTCGAACGACTCATCGCACAAGGCTATCTACAGCGGTTGAGCTGAAAGCCAGTCCTATCAATTATCCCATCAAAGGGATCTGAACTTTGCTATAAGTCGGAAGTCGGCATTCACGCATGTCAGACTTTGGATGGTCCTCGGCATCCGGAAAGCAAGCGCGACGTCAGAAGCTTGAATAGCAAGCAATGCAGAGAGCAAATCGACGCGTCACGATGCCATAGGCAAGGTAGATATTGGCCGGACATCTTCGTCGGGCGGGACTGCCGTGGGATCCTGTTCCCCAGGACACGGTCTTATTGATCGGGTATGCGGACGAAAAGTCACACCACACATGGTCAACTTGAATGTCCAGACAAATCGATTTAGCAGAGAACATAGGGAAACCAGATTCTCGGATCATTGAACAGCACAGCTAATTGAAGTTTACATAGTCAATTGTCCAATTAGAATCGTGTTCGAAGCATGAATGCGGGGCAAGCAGCCCAGTCTCCCGCAATGTCCCGTGTGTAGCAGGTCTAGATTGGCATAGCTTGTCGGAAATAGAATAGATTCCTTTTGGCAGCGTTGACAAGCCACGTGAGCCCCGAAACTCGATCATGATCTCTGCCAAAATGCATGCAGCTGCTCTCAATGTGGTTGGCTGCCATCCCTGCAGGGACTGACGAAATTAACCTTGATGGGCAAACCGCGGGGTCCTGTGGCTTGAACCATGTTCCTACTCGCCATGCACGACCGACCTTGGTTGCAAATCACCCTAATCCTTTTGCTCACCATTAGAAAATTTTTTGGCCAACAATTACTTCTGGAGCTCTCTGTTGGGGAGCCGCTATTGCATATACCTCCATCTCTATTATGGCTTCTAGGGTTACTTGGCATTTCCTTGACCATGTGGAAGCTTACCGTGTGATCCATCTGTAGCTCAACGTCACGTACGGGTGAATTGACGCAATATTTTGCCATCGAACGTAAAAGCGTACCTACCTAGCATTGCTTCCCCCCAGAGCCATGTCTGCGGACCGGAATAGAGCGAGGATAGTGACTGCAGCATCAAGCCGACAGCCGCAGCACCCATTCACCAATGAACCTGGGGATCAAGACGAATCTTCGTCCAGAGGTTCGCCAGTCCCCTCGGAACCACAGTTGACTCCAAAGTTGAGTCGAGCGGCGTCATCAGTGTCCGGGACAGGGTTTTCGCCCTCATTCTCGCAGAGGATACCTGCAAGGTCGTTCAATCACTATGCATCACATGGGTTTCTAGGTACGTATCACATCATTCTGTCAATCGATATCACCACAAGACGTGCTCTCAAGCTCACAATGGGACCCACAGAGCCGACCTCGTACTCTTCTGAGGGAGTGCGAGATCAAACTGCTGAGCTCGCCTCCTGGGCGTTATCAGACCCCAATTCCCTCCGCACGAGTACTATGGGACATCGAAGGCAAAGTTTCCCTGAAAATCGAGGCTTCGAGGTTGGATCTAGTCGCAAAAATAGATTCGCAGCAGCTGAAGGATCTGAGGACTACATGGACGCGTTCGGTGCGACCAGACACGATGTTATCCAAGAAGTGTCTGAGCCGGTGTCCCCTGCCCAAAACTCAAGTCCCTCCCACACTCCGCTGCAGTCATCTGCCCTGACAGACTTGTTACGTAAATCTCCTCCACAGCCACCCAGTCACGATCGCCAAAGCCGATCGCCTCCGGAGTTGGTGGTCGAAGACATGAGTGAGCAAAACGTGAATGAAAGGACTGCGTTGCTGCCCAGGGACCAAATAAATGGCCGCGTGTCCGCATACCATTTCTCAAAAGACGATCTCGAGGGACAAGCCACTGCTAAGCAACGGAGACTGAACAACATTCTTCCTCGCGCAAAGCAACATGGACTGTCTGCCTTCCGGACTGTCACCAATCGCAAGCTTTGGGAGCCACATGCAGTATGGGAGAATGCTATTCGACCAACTGCCAAGACTATCCCCAGCGTTGTTTTGGGTCTGTTGCTGAACATCCTCGATGCTCTCTCCTACGGTTTCATCCTTTTCCCTCTTGGTTCAGAGATCTTCTCTGAAACCGGGCCTGACGGCATTGCCATATTTTACGTTAGCTGCATCGTGTCACAATTGGTTTATTCATGCGGCGGCTCGATCTTCAAGGGTGGTGTGGGTTCAGAAATGGTGGGTAATTGTTTCTCCTGTCGTTTGACAAACTAATCGAGTATACAGATTGAAGTAGTTCCCTTTTTCCATAAAATGGCATACATGATCATGGCGACCATGGGTACAAACGATCCGGATGCTGTCCGTGCCACTGTCATTTCTTCGTATGCTTTGAGCTCTATACTTACCGGCATCGTCTTCTTTGCTCTGGGCGCATTAAAACTTGGTACTTTGGTCAACTTTTTCCCCCGAAGTATCCTGACTGGCTGTATCGGCGGTGTCGGCCTTTTCCTTGTACTCACGGGTGTCGAGGTCTCGGCTAGATTGGATGGAAGTCTAGATGCATCGAAAGAAACCTTTCAGAAACTTTTTTCTGCCGACACAGTCGTACTCTGGATCTTGCCCTTGTTGCTTGCGATCATTCTTCTTACTATCAGGTACTTCAAAGATCATCCTGTGATCGTGCTTGGCTACTTCTTCGGCATCACCATACTCTTCTACATTGTTGTTGCAGCTGTTCCTAGCTTGAATGTTATGACTATGAGACAGTCTGGCTGGATTTTTGAAGCACCCACATCTGGAGTCCCGTTTTACCACTTTTATTCCTACTACAAATGGAGTTTGATTGATTGGAAGGCCATGTCGCAAACAATACCTACCATGTTCGCTTTGACACTTTTTGGTATCCTTCATGTTCCCATCAATGTTCCGGCGCTTGGAGTTGCGGTTAAAGAAGATGATGTCAGTATCGATCGCGAGCTTAGAGCGCATGGTTGGTCGAATGCGCTTTCAGGATGTTTGGGTAGCATTCAAAACTATCTCGTGTACACCAATAGTGTCCTCTTCATTAACACTGGCGGAAACAGCCGCATCGCTGGCTGCCTTCTTGCGCTGGGCACTTTTGGAGTCTGGGTTGCGGGACCAGAGATCATTGGCTTTATTCCAGTCATGGTGGTTGGAACCTTGATTTACATGCTGGGGATTGAGCTCATGATCGAAGCGCTCTGGGACACGCGAAACAAAATTCACAAGCTCGAGTATTGCACAATCTTGGCTA
The DNA here is from genome assembly GCA_021031095.1 of Bathelium albidoporum. Taxonomy (NCBI): domain Eukaryota; kingdom Fungi; phylum Ascomycota; class Dothideomycetes; order Trypetheliales; family Trypetheliaceae; genus Bathelium; species Bathelium albidoporum. The sequence goes on from JAGFVP010000010.1 coordinate 212,102, forward strand.
TTGTGCTCATCATGGGCCTCTACGACTTTGTCGTAGGCATCTTTGCTGGTGTTACTCTGGCTTGTCTGAACTATGTCGTCCAGACTTCGCGAAAGTCGGCCATCCGAGCAACATTTTCAGGGGCCATTGCGGAATCTACAGTCAGGCGACATCCAATCCAGAGGCGATATCTCCATGAAGTCGGCCGACAAACGTACGTGGTCAAGCTTGCAGGATATCTCTTCTTTGGCACGATAGTCGCTGTGGAGAACAAGATTAGGGCTCTCATTGAGGAAGAAGCGTTCAGGGCGCGGCCGATCCGCTACCTGGTGCTGGACTTTACCCACGTTACTGGCCTCGACTTTTCTGCTGCGGAGGCATTCACCCGCATGAATCGCATTCTCCATCGCCGCAATGTTGAGATGACATTATCGGGGGTGGTCCTCGGTGAGGAAATCGAGAAAAGCCTCAAAATGGTGGGCATCCTGAACGAAACGCCCGGCGACGATGCAGGCCCACCACCAAAAGTGTTTGAAGATCTCAACAAAGCCCTAGAATCCTGCGAAAACGAAATGCTCGTCACCTTCAAGCAACGAACCGACCTACTCGCCCAAAACTCCACCACCCATACCCAGTCCATGGCCGTCCCCGAAGCCGGCTCCTCGGCCGCCATCCCAACGCCGGACGCTGTCTACAGCTCCCCCCGACAAACCCTCCTCCAACAAGCCGCCACCAGCACACTGACCGCATCCAATGTCGTCCCAGCCTCCAAGTGGAACAACTTCCAGCAGCCCCTCCCCCTCATCCTGCAGACCTTCCAAGACCTCAGCGCGCACAGCGAAGACTTCTGGTTTCGCGCCGTGCGCTACTTCACGCGCAAGCAACTACCAGCGGGCACGGTCCTCTACTCGCGCGGCGACGAGCCGGACGGCTTCTACCTGCTGCAGGAGGGTATCCTGCGCGCCGAGTACGACTGGGAGCAGGGCTGGTATGCGGAGAGCATCGTGGCGGGGACCACCTGCGGCGAGCTGCCCTTCTTCGCCGAGACGGACCGGTCCGCGCGCGTGGCGGCGGAGAAGGACTGCGTCGCGTGGTTGCTGACGCGCGAGCGCTGGCGCGATATGGAGCGGGAGCAGCCGGATGTGGCGAGGGAGCTGCTGAAGGTGGGCTTGAAGCTGACGAGTGAGCGGATGGGGGCGATTACGAGTTATGTGTTGGTGACGGCGGGGTGAAGGGGTAGGATGGAGGGATGGGACAAGGGAGGGGTGTGGTGGGGTGGCTGTATTTGTTGCATAGTTGCCTTCTTGGTCTATCGTTATTATTAGACGAAGGTTTGGCGAGGGATGGTTCCCTGAAGGGTTCAGGAATCTGATTTTGGGCCCGGCGACATTTGTTTCTCTTCTGCATGGCCGCATAGCTAGGAGTTTGGGGCAGCCGCATAAGCGATCTGGTAGGGCGGCACATGTCGTCTGCAAGATATCACTGATATTAGTTTTCGTTCACATGTCTTGTCTGTGCGATGGCGAAATCCATCTTGTGTTGCTGTGGAGAGCAATTTGTGGTCACTCGCCATGGTCCAGTGCTGAATTGGGCATCGCGTCTCAGTGGCGGCCTTGGCTCAAGATGGCAAGCCCGCCATTTAGATCTGCAGCCCCGTCTTCCCTCTCTCGGCGCTCATCTAACGATTCCGGCCGCCGTTGAACGCCATCCACCGCCATCGTGGTGGCGCCAGCGCTCCACGGCCTAGCGTCGGCACGACTGCGGGTCCACGGGAGATTGAAACACGCCGGAACATTTCTCTCTGTCAAGCGGTGGCAGAAAAGGGGGAGAGCAAAGGGGAGGGTTCCAGATGCGTGATTGACTTTGGGAGTGCAGGAACGCGTTTTCCCACGATCTGAAACTTGCGCGGCTCCCCTTTCATTCGTGCGCCCAAAATAATAATGGGCGGCGCATGTGCGGCGTGGATGCTGCTGTTGTGATGGAACTTCACGGAGCAGTGGGGCTCTATCTGTCCACGCAGGTTCGGCGCTGCTGCAGGTGCCCACGACACACACAGCCCTCCGATTGTGTGTCGATCGGGCTCGCGTCGAGTCACTGGGCGGACTTGGTCGAAGGGGAGGGATGCAAGCAGTCTCCTCGTCATATCGTCATGCAGCCAAGCAGTTTGCCAGGATCGGGCTGGGTTGCCGATAAAGCTCGGGGGCGCGCTGATTGGCTGGCGGGGGGAGCTTGGCCGGTCTGAGGGCCAGTATCAGAATCAGAACGGTCATGCGACCCAGCAGCGGGCTCGGCAGTGACAGCGAGGGGGGTGGAAGTCAGGACTACCTGCGGGACGAGTTGAGAGGGCGGTCAGCAGCAGCAACGAGCAGTGCTTGCGAATGCGTCAAGTTGAGTAAGAGGGCCGGGAGTGGGCCTGGGTGCAATTTCGGGAAGGGCAGGGCCAGGTGACAAGTTTGGAGCAGGTCAGTGAGGTTAGAGAGCTTAGAGCAGGTTAGAGATGCAACACTTGGCGCTAGCCTGCATCCCCTTCTTCCCAAGCATTATTTGCTCTCCCCCTCTGCTCTCCCATTTACTCTTGCAGATTCTCTTTCCCACCCTCTTGCCTCATCTCTCGTGCCAGCGGAAGGAATCATTCCAATTCCTCCCCTTGAAATTTATTGTCTACGGACCGTGGGACGAGCCTGCCTTTGTTTGTTTATCCCCTTGTAATCGCGAAGATCGTCTTTGCTGGCCCTTTTCAATTCACTTCTTGCCCACACCATTCACCCTACTCCATTCCCACCTTAGCCACTCCCACACCAAGCCAGCCAAGTCTACCATCTCAGCATCCACTATGTCGGACGTTCAGCAACCTGTTGTGGAGGATGCTCCTGCTGCTCAAACGACCGAGCCAACAGCGCCCGCCGCTTCAGCGACTCTTCCAACTGAAGCTGTTCCCACTGAAGCCCAGCCCGAAACTGCTGCTGCTGCTACTGAGGCACCCAAGACCGAAGCTGGCGCCGTGGAAGGTGTAAAGGAGCCTCAGGCCGAAAAGGCCAAGGTCGAGGCCGAGCCTGTCACCCACGGTGCTCTTGGTTACAAGGGTGGCCGTTTCCCCAAGTGAGACCTCTGCGGATCATCTGTCTGCACCACGAATCTAACCTGGAGCTCCATAGGTCCATTGTGTTCTCCAAGAACTACTTTTGGTTCGGTGATGAAGCCATTCCGCAGCAGCACATGGACAAATTCATGCGTGGCGAGAAGCCCGAAACTTCTTATCCAACCACTGCATGGGCTAGTCATACTGGCAAGGGCCTGTTCCTTTTTGCCAAGCACTCGGATCAAATGAAGACTCCCGACGGCGCAATCAACTTGGTACGTGCTCTCTGTCACATGCTGTCGTGTTTCGGTTTCAGTCCTGACAACGCGTGACAGGCCGATGTTTCCGACATTGCCAAGGAAGGAAGCCGAGACTTTTCCTTCAAGTATCACGGCAACAAGCATACCTTCCAAGCAAGCAACGAGAAGGAGCGTGATGGCTGGCTCGTCGCCGTCGAGAAGACCGCAGAGGAGGCCAAGAGTTCCAAGGAAGGCATTTTGAACAGCGACAAGTACAAGGACACCATTGGCAAGCTCAGTAAGTCTGCCTCAACGGTTGCGACGTGTTGTTTGCGATGTCAAACATTTGATGTTCTGCTGCATCATGCAGACCCACTTCGTCCCGTGCTGACGCTAAAATAGACAAACCCGCCACGCTAGCCACCGGTGCCGCTGCCGCTGCCACCGCCAAAAAGAGCACTGACACCCCCACTGCCACCGATGAAACTACCGAGACCCGCAAGGACAGCAGTGAAGCCGACGATGGCAAGAAGAAGAGCAAGAGCCGCTCCGTCTCCCGTGGCAACAAACGCTCCAGCCTTTTTGGCTCCCTCATGGGCAAGAAGGAGGAAAGGGACGAGCAAAAGGAGTTGAAGGCAGAGGAGAAGGCCGAAGCAAAGGCCGAGAAAAAGGCTGAGAAGGAAGAGAAGAAAGAGGAGAGAGAAGAAAAGAAGGAGGAGGAGAAGGCTGAGAAGGAAGAGAAGAAAGAAGAGAAGAAGCTCGAAAAGAAAGAGAAGAAAGAGGGTTTGGCTGCTGTCGACGGAGCTAGCTCAGGTAAGCTCGAAGCCCTCTCTGCCCTTATATTGAGTTTTCCTTTGAAATGCACGAATCATTGCTGACTTCCGCACAGATGATAAGAAGATCACTGAACCTGGCTCCGAAAAGAACACTACTGACAGCAGTAGACCAGCCAAGCGCACTTCTATCTTTGGCAGCTTCTTCGAAAAAGTCCGAAGCCCGACCAGCGAGAAGAAAGAGGCTGATGTTGGCCCTGTTCCTCCTCCAAAGGATGATGCTCCTCCTGTCCTCCCTCCAACAGATAGTACTGATGAGGCTCCTCCAGCTCCCCCCAAGGACAACAAAGCCGAGGAAGCTGCTTTTGCAGGCGCTGCCACAGCAGCTGCTACCGGGGTTGCTGCTGAAGAGACGAAGGACAACAAGAATGAGAAGGCTACCACTCCGGGCAAGGAAAAGGAGAACTTTTTCAAGCGCTTCCTGAGTGACAGCAAGATCAAAACCCACAAGCCTGAAGCTGCCAAGGACGAGGCCAAAGAAGGTGCAGAGACTGCGGCTGCTGAGGAACCCGCCAAGGAGGCTGAACCTGCCGATGCCGCTGCTGCTGACAAGACCACCGAACCAGCTGTTGAGACTCCCACTAAGCCTAGCACCGAGCCTCTTACAACCACCACCGCCACTGGCCCTCCTGAGAAAAAAGATGAAGCAACCACCCCAAACACTACTAAGCGCACCTCTATCTTTGGCACTCTCAAGGGCAAGGTCAAGGACAGCAGCAAGGGCGACAAGAGCGACGCCGAGAAATCCGAAGGCGAAGAAAAGAAATCCTCCAACAAGCTCGGCGGCATCTTCCGCAACCCCAGCAAGGCCATCAAGAGCACCGTCCCCACCCCAAGCAAGGACGCCAAGAAAGACGACACTGCGGCCAAGTCCCCAGTGAACGGCGACAAGGCTGATACCCCCGCCACAGAAAACGCTGCTGCTGCTAATGCTAAGCCCACCGAATCTACTCCCACCACCACCGCCAACAACGAGTCCGCCATCGGTGATGTCGTCCCGGAAGCCGTCTCGGTCGGGCAGCCGCAGGAACAGCAGGGTGCGCCTGTTGTGCAGGCGACGGCCTAGCTCGCGTGCGGCGGCGGCAGTGTGCGCCGGCAGTCTGGCGAGGGCGCGTGGTGGACTGGGGGGACTGGCGAGCACGCGCTTTCGCACTCACGGCGGGTGTCATCGTCGCCGTCGATATCGCGGACGAGCGTTGGGGTAGGAGGATAAGATGGCAAGGGAGCAATGGTTACTCTTCTATGCGTACGTGGTCCTCTGGATACGACATGTATCACCTGGACCCGACCTGGCTACATCTTACTTGTCGTTACCGTCGAACATTGGGCTCCCTCTCGTGGTCCCACCCCTCTTCCTCATGCATCCTCATACTGCTCCTGGCCCATCTACCTACCTATTGTCCAACGCTCGCTAGGCTGGCTTGGTTATTTCGAACTCGAGTCTCGACGCTACCCTAATATTTCCTTGATGTTTCTCCTTTTCCTATTGCATTTGCTCGCGGCTGATATTCTACCTGAGTGTCACTGCTCTGCTGTCACTACTGCCTATTGGTTCCATTTATGGTTGTGTCTTTTCTGCTGCTTTTAGTCGTGTTTTTTATGCCCATCGCGAAATACCCGTGATACCCTGCAGTACCTCGAGAGCAAAATACCCCATTGTTGCGTGCACAGTTTCGGGAAGTGGATAAGGGGGGAAAGGGGATGGAGATGAGTGTGGTAATACCACCTTTGGGTTGCTGTAGCTAGGATGGTGGAGATGGGAAACTAATTACTAATAATACTGGAGTTCAATTTTCTACCTGGTCGTCTCTACATGTGATTATTGAACTGTCGTGAAGCGTGCGTGGACGCTACCTGCCTGGGTATCGTATGGGGACCTTACGTAACGCCTTTCCTTGGCCAGCCGACGGTATGAATGGGCCCGCAAGAGAACACACTTTGTGCTCTAAGAAATATAACCCTTGATTATGACAGCGCCTCGTCTCCTATCCGCTGATGCTACCGTAATACTTGAGGAGACTTGATAGTTCAATACTCAATCGTCGGACCAAAAATGTTTGATTTGGGGCAACGAAAACGGTAAACATGCTGATCATAATGACGGTTTCATGTAGGCTCACTTCCAGAAAACGAACAAATTGCGATGGACATTTCGATGGGGCTAAAGCCAGGTTCATCTCCGTACCAGAGCATGGCAATTTGGCACTCGGGCCGACGGCGAAAAGGGGATTGCGTCCATGGTACATTACTATGTACATGCAGGCACAAGTCAGTGCAGTGTGGAGTGCATGACGCACATGAGCCTCACCACTGCCCACCAACAGGCCTTTTCTTAAGGCTTGCTGGCCTTTCATCTCGGCGACGAGACTAAACATAATATTCATTCGTTCTTTCGGGATTGAAACCTATGATATGAGGGCTATCCATTACGAGGAACCCTTTACATAACGCAGAATGGTAGGTCGCGCGACATCGCAGATGATTTCGACTCCTGACTTGAATCCACCCCCGCTCGTCCTTTCTGTAGGATTGATGGCTTTCCATGGCTCTGTATACGATGCTTAAGGTCCAAAGAGTCTCCTGCTAATCGGGAACTTCCGACAGGGCTGCTGCAACTCCAAGGAATCGGCACGGGAAGGCACGACTCCCTACCCCAACGCGCCCTGCACCCCCATCGCCTCCCGCGATCCCGCTCCCTCCTCCCAACCTCCCATCTCCTCTCCTTACGGCCGCCGTTCCGCCTCCATTCATTCCTCGCTCGCGCCTGCCGCCGACACCGGCTTCGACTCCTCCTCCCGCACCAACATCATCCAACCGCCTCGCTCCCCACCCCACTCGCCCCTCCCTCCTCCACGAGCGACATGCTCCTCTCCAAACCCGGACGAGCCACCATCCGCCTCAGCTACCCAACGGAGCACCCACCGCCGCAGCC